>JAUTBT010054350.1:0-15487 GCA_032361225.1 Lepetodrilus schrolli | reverse complement strand
GATTCGGCCAAATTTAGTTATAAAAGGAATGGGGACCCTGATCTCCACCTTTGCCAATAAATCTCCAATACGTAGCCTGTTCAGTCGTACAAAAAAACTATTTATGGGTTCGCTGGCGAAGGTCCGATGGAAATATAAAGTAGTGGCAAGTATATCTAATAGAGGTGTGGTTACGCCCTAAAAAATAACAATCGGTGATTATTCGAGAAGTGTTGACAGGGTGTTACTACACCTCAACTAGGATCTGCACACAAACATACCGTAAGCGCACGGCACGTCCGGAAAGTACCAGTTGGCCATTCCCCGGAAGTTGATAGGAGTGCGATTTTACTTGCATGCCCTATTATTATTACAGAAGCTTATCTGCTTTCAGATACAGAGTATAGTGACCTGGTAAAACTCAGTATACAGAGGCATAATGCTAATGATTTCGTGACGTAGAAAAACCAAACAGTAACAATGATATTTATATAGTAGAAATGTTGAAAACACTGCTAAATCGTTGATGCACATTTTTATGATGGTACATAACCAGATCTACTGTGGTTTGGGTATGTTTTCACGAAAACATAAAGCAAATTTTATGAATTGGAAAACAAAACACGGGCTCTATTTACATGAACAGGATTATAGTAAATTTGTTTTATTAAAAATCACAATAATAAAAATAAACATCTTCATCCAGCCGCTAATCTCTCTGGTAATACGATACATTTGGTTCAAACAGTAAATGGAAGTTCATTCGGAAGGGATTTTCTGCATCATGAGTTCTCTCCGATTTCGCCAAGAAATTCCAAAGGCCACCTAAGGCCCTTCACTAATTATCGGTTTAGACCTAATCATTTAATATGACAATGTCCATTGTTATCAATACGAGTGAACCATTTTACCAATGAAATTGAGCGGGACACTTCTTGAGGTTGGTTGGTTGATTTGGAGTTTTATGCCACTTTCAATATTTTTTTCACTCACTTCATGGCTTGCATGCATATGTACTGCTTGTACCAGTCTGGATTTCCACCAGTTTTTATAGTGCTAGCTCACTTGGACGTACATCATGCCGCAGATAGAACATGAATACACCACCCAGACACAGTATACCGACTCCTGGCCGACCAGTCCTTGCTTTACCCCTTTAATGAGGTAAACAAGCCATAATATGTACGCTAATTGAATATATATGTATATATATATATATATATATTTTTTTTTTAATTGGGTTTTTAGAGCCGCTTTAAATATTCTTTCACTTATATCACAATACTTTGAATGTACAATTCCAATATGATGCAAAACGGTCTCATTCCGTCGTATCCCCTTTTCCGTGTTATGTAGTAAAACGCTGCTTCCGCACCTCTCGCATGAATTCGATGTCCGACACTCCCCATGTCATATTGCGCAGAACTAACATTGATTTCTCAACTATGTAGGAATGTTCCATCCCGAAAAAAACACTGACAGCATGACTTCAAAACACCAACACTTATGTTCAAATGTAAACATATTTATTCTCAAGATTATGTATAATTAAATAATACAACATGACAACAGGCAATAGGAAACAAATTTTCAAGGATTTAATTGCTTGGTCAACATGTAACGCAAACTCCATAACATTCAGAATGCAGAGAGTGTCACTCTGAGAAAGAGGAACACAACCACAGTGAATCGCGATCGCCCGTTTGATGATAGCATTCGTTAATGAAATACAATAAATTATCTGTTTGATTATTTACACTCAATTTCCATTCGTAATGGTCCACTTTCCATTCTAGCTTATCAGTATCCACTGGTCTAATGAGAGGATGAAAGCGTGCATGAGAGGTAACATGGTATGATCGATTTGTTGTTTCACGTCGCTGCGGAAATATTTCACCATTATTCAATATACGTGGTGGATAATAGATTCTTGTGTTTCTCGTGAAAAGTACACGTTTTCGACTGTTGCCCTCTGATAAAGCTGTTTGTCAGCAGTTTTCAGTGGTGTATTACATTAAAATAATTATATTGAATAATTAGAATAACCCACTTCATACGAGTGGTTACGGAAAATATATCCTGAGTGAAGCTCGGAACTGTGAACATTAATTTCACTCGGGACATATTTTCCATAATCACTCGTATCTCGTGGGTGATTATCTAAATATGCGATAACATGGCATGGGAATGACTGCTGGCGTCAACATAGTTACAGCTGTGGAGCAACAGTAAGAGATCATACACAACCATACTCGGTGGTCATCTATACAATTTATTCGTGGAAACAAATTGTAATCAACACAATGCAGTGTAACCAAAATATATTTACGAGAAATCCATTAAGTGAAAACATTGTGTATGGATAAGTAATGAAATGAAAATGCACTAGCTTTACTATTATTACCCCAGCTATGTTACATATGAACATTGCAAACTTGTTCATATACTCTTTTCCAAATATTACACTAATTAATAAACTGACAGCAATATAGCCCTATTAATTTATTTCCTGTGCCCATTTGAGACTGCTTATATTTATTTGTGCTCATATCTGTCACATTTAATGCAATATTGTTCAATTAAATCACAAACAAAAAAATAAAATGTGATAGGAAGATCTGGATAAGTGAAAAAAAAAAAAAATGAAAAAAAAATGATTATATTGAATTGCTAAGAATATATACTTACAACAATTTACCAAATCTATTGTCTATTTCAATAATTATAACCTGAATTTGAACTTGTATTACAAAGTTTTATTTCATTTAATATTATAATCATATTATCTGTGTAACAAAGTTTTGCATCCAAATACATGTAGACATAAGATTGGAATAAATATTTCATGTCCATTACAAAATATTGATTCAAGTTTACCTGGAATAAACATAGGGTACTGCTCTTTAGGGCATCTGCAGTTGTCTCCAGCATGGAGAGTTAAAACGTGTAAGTTAATCGAGTGAGAGAATGATGATTAATGGAGCAAGAGAGTTGAGATATTTTTTTAAAACTTACCTATTTAACAACCAAGTTAATTATGAGAATAAGAAAAATAGATGACAGTATTTATGAAACATCCAAGAAATTAACGTACCCAAATTCATCAAAACCAAATCGGACCAAGTAGGGTACACTCGACATTAACACATAAATGTAATGCAGAGAAAAAACAAGGCACATTCTGATTATAGCCTACAACCATTGCAAAATTACAAATTCAAAAGAAAAATCATAACTGTGTGAAGTAGTCCACATCTGAAGAAGCAGACGATTAATACTAGTGCCACCACTAACAGTGAAGTCAACTTGCGTGATTCTTTTTTTTAAAAATGGTTCATTGTGGCATATCTGCGAAACAAACATGTCACTAAAAAAAGAAAAGTCTGAGTTTTTAAACAATTTGGATTGCTCAAGAAAAGAAAAAAAACAGTACCAGTTGTTAAGGCATACAATCACAGATTAAGTTGTCGTTTTGGATCGAATTGGAGTTAAAAATGCAAAGTACATGCACTTAGCATACATACAATCGCTTTTGTACCTACAAATATCATTTCGCCACTGTAGGATAGGTAAAATTCCATTAGTTTACATTTCCAGTAAAACACGAATAATCAGTTGGTAATGTACTGTAATATCACAATTTTATAGTCTGAGACTAAGGGGTATAACTCTAATCACTTAATACTGTTAAAATAACCTTCCATGACTACTGGTACCAATAACGCTTTGTAGCTATAAATATTAAAAAATAATAAAATATGGAAATATTGAAAACCAGTGGGATATGCGGTAAATGTATCTGGTTACCCAATATACTTGTGTAGACGCATCAAATGTACATACTTTCCTGTAAAAATACATTTGACCATGAAATATGTAAACAAACTCGTGATTGTATGCCTTTAACTGAAAATTGCATTTCAATAAAATAAAAAACAAGAACAAGTTTTATAATTATCTCAGCAGAGTTCCTAGTTATGCTTGAGAAATCATGGCCTGGTTGCCTTTTGCTGTGATGACTAACAGAGCTGCATGAAATGCCATAAATATTAGTGCAGTATTAGTACAGATTTGAAAATCATTGTAAAATGGACATACATATTCACAAGATAAATTACCGTACTCTTGCTTTTCCATGAAACGAGAACCAGCTCCAAGCAGAGGAATGATCGACTGACAGCTATGAACGTCCAATGACATCTGATGTACTCTTCTAAAACTCAGCATGATAGCAACCTCGGAACAAATCGTGACACGCACACTTGTATACTCACTTCAGCAACTTTTGCACATCTATTCCAGCAGAGCTGTATTCAATCAGAATTACTTTCACTTGCAGTAATACTAGTATTGTAGAAAACGTAGTAGTACAAACTCTATGCTAAGGTACATATTCCATATATACATACAAACAGTAACTGATGTTGCCATCCATATTTGACATAGGCACAAGACAAATGACAGAACAGCAATATCTTCTATCCATACTCATTCCCACCGATTCAAATCATGAATGAGTTATTGTTCAACATCACATTAAACGATGTTACAACTATAGAAATTCTGGTGAAATCATTTTGAAAGCAGTTCTAGCCTGGGTTACACGAAACAGTCGTAATGTTTTTATTTTTATTTTTTATAATTTTTATAATAATTGGGGTTTAGAGCCACTTTCAAGATTCTTTCACTTACATCATGGCTTGTTAGTTTAGGGCAGGAGGAAACCTGCAACATCCGTAGCGCTGATAACTACATTGTCACTCCACAGACAGCACATCCTATCAGTATCGCGTGAGAAAGGTAACTTCTGCAAACATTGATGCTGGGCCCCCAGGCAGGATTTGAACCTGGAACCTTTGACTCTGAAGTCCAACGTTCTACCACTGCACTACCACCCGCCCAGTCATAATGTAGTTCTAGCCTAAATCAGATTTACAACAAAACTACAAATAGTCCTTTTCATGAAACACAGGCTGTCCTGGTCTCTATGCGTGAAATGTAGGCCTACTTTATGCAGGTGGCAACATAGGTTATCATGTATTATATTGAAAATGGAGAAGATTATGCACAAATAGAACTCTCCATTATGTCAATATAGTACCTCAATGGGTGGTAAATACAGAGAGCATGTCATGCTTTTACTATAGCAGGAAGTGACGTTAACCTCTTTTTATGCCTTTGACTACTACCTGTACGACTCTTTCATGAAACGCAGGCCAGACCTTTCATATTACAGACACCAAAGTTGCCTCCAATATCACCAAGGTTTGATTTTTTTTACCAACAAGTTCCGTAACCTTTAGATTTAATAGAACTTTCGAGGGATTTCTGGAAACTTCCAAACAGGCTGTTGAAGGCAGTATCATAGTGCTGTTATTAATAACATGAGGAATACCAAATAAATACTCAATTATTTTGAAGAATCAACTTTGTATTTTGATATTAATATATATATATATATATTTAGCTTTCTCATTATTGTCCAATAAAGTTTCTATTATGGTAGTTCGGCATGATTAGCCATAACATAAATGCGTGAACATATCCAAAAATACATTTAAAGGTACTGCACGATCTTAATCATTAAAAAAATTACACAGAAAAAAATGGGAATCGCACCTTGGTTCTCCATTGCCAAGAAACATTCAACACTAGCAAAATTACAGAAAACCACAGATGAAGTCTTTGAATCTCACTCGCAAGGTGCAATAATATTTATAACAGTACATAAGTATCACAATGGTGATGGGAGTCATACTTAAACACAAATCTCACTATCAACAGTATACATCTTCAGCTACCTCTAGAGAACCACCATTATTCAATATACAAATCAACATATTTCAATGTTATATTATTACATGTAGAATACTTGTCACGCAGACTTGGAAACAACATCGTATGGCAGGCCACAGCAAACTATAGGCCAGATTCATGTACATACATGCCCATAGTTCAGAACATTTCAACCAAACTATTCATATGGCGAGAGCGATTTCTTGCTTAAAATAACGCAGCAGGAATTTTTCACCCATACGAGATGGATTCATACAAGATTTGTTCTCAGTATGTGTAATAAATTCCAAATAGCATCCAAGAGTTGATATTTATGATGTGCTTTGTAATTTGCTTTACTGGATTAATTAAAGACTATGGCCCCATAGAGCAAGTGAATTATTATTTTACATCGCAATGGGAATCTTTCCACCATACGCGATGAATCGGCTCCAAAAAGAATCTCCAGATTGCGAAGGAAGGAGAACGACTTATTGCGGATATTTTGCTTAAGAAAGTAACCTTATGACATGTATTACAGTCCAGGGCTCGCCTATACGAAACAGCCTAACTCTAAGGTAGCCGAAACTGTCTTCAGTAATGGTGTAGTCTGTGGCTTAGGTTGAAGTTGAGGTCACCTCACATGTTATGCCGTTTCGTACAGGAATGCCTATAAACATAGTTCAGTTTGGTCTCAATCAGCAACACCAAACATGGGTGTCCACGTATTGTCCATACACAATATCCACACACAATGTCCATTTAGTTCAAGGGAGGACACCAGGTTGTGGTTGACTCTTCAGGCTGACAATGGACATGGTTTCAGGGTTTCACACATCATCCCATGCATCTTTAGCATCTCTCAGTCCACGTACACAATAAAATGCATAAAATACACTACATCGGCAGCTACCATTATTCTTTCCGGGCTCGTCTTCTGGGGGATTTCCTGAGAAAGAATTTAAATAAAAAAGGATAAATTAATATGACCATTTTTCATTTGGGTTATACGATCTTCCAGGGCTTTAGACTAACATATATGACCGACATACTTAGCCAAGTTAAATTGCACTGCGGACAACCTACTTCTTTTAACATAATAATAGCACCTTTGGGATCTTTGCAACTGGGCCTGACTAGCCTTGCAGGCAAGTAACTCAAATTGTTATTCTAGAGCCCTGTCTTCGCCCTTCATATGGACAGATATGGAATAAGAATTATGACACATGAAGCTATAAATATTAACTCCAACATCAACATACCAATTAGAAACTAGAATTGCTTAAAGTAATTATTCCCGACAGTTCAAGCTTTCCAGAGGCGAAAATGTGGAATTCTAAATAACCTGAGAAGCTACAATGGGTCGGAATAATTTCTGGAATATTTAACTGTAAATTTGCAAAAAAATGCATGATGCTTTCAACTCTCTCCATACTGTGGACAACTGGTAATCCCCTAAAGAGCAGTGCCTGAACCTAATCAAACAGGGAGAGGTTAAATTAAAAGAAAACATTTAGCACTACACATGAATTAGCATTTAATCACAGTTTCACTTCATTAGTTTCTTGCTTGTTACAATTACCTAGTGCTAGCTTTTGTTTCTTCCTCATCATCTTCATCTGCATCATCACCCGCATCATCTGCATCATCAGCAGCATCCTTCTGTAACAGAACCATACCTTAATATACCATTCCTATTTCAAACTGGTACTTTTATTATCGGTACAGATCATGTTTCTTCTTATGTTCGATAGCTAGAGAATATTCCCTTATAAGATAAACATAGCTCCCTATCCAAGGAAATCCATTACCTACCCACCTACAATACATACGTGGACAGAATGTGTTACCCTGCTTAACTCGCACTACAAGAATCCCACATCTTAATCATCCACATCTATATCCCAACCACCCACATCCAGCCTCACGCCTACCCCAATCACCCACATTCTTCCTATCACAATCACCCACATCCTGCCTCACACCTACCCCAATCATCCACATCCTGTTTATTCCAATCACCCACATCCTGCCTCACACCTACCCAATCACCCACATTCTGCCTATCACAATCACCCACATCCTACCTCGCGCCAACCCCAATCACCCACATCCTGCCTCACGCCCACCCAATCACCAACATCCTGCCTAACGCCTACCCCAATACCCCAATCATCCACATCTTGTTTATCCCAACCACCAACATCCTGCCCAACTCTGACACAAACCACCCACATTCTCCGACACCAACCAGGCCTACACAGTGCCTGCAATGGTAATTCTCATCACAGAGTAGTCAACGTACTGCGGCTGCATTCAGATCAGACTTTGAGGACTTCGGTTTCACTTTGGCATCACCCTCTGCAGAGACTGCATCCTCGGCTTTGACCTCGGACTTGTCGTCATCTTTTTCCTCATCATCTGGCGTCACCTCATCGGTTTTCTTTCTATGAGCATCAATATCTTCAGGCTGTCGTGCAATAAATGTATCGATAATTAGAAATACATAATTAAAATATGCCATAGAAATCTGAAGATAAAGTATAGCAAATAAGGATGAAACCTTGCAGTGTATCTCAAATATTGCAAATAATGCACCTGCAATATTGCAAATAATGCATCGATAAAAGGAAATAGATCATTAAAAAATGCTATTATCATTATTAAAATTTGAAGATTTGGAAAGGCAAATATCAGTGTTCTATGACCTAACAAACGGCTGAGTGTAATGAATGATTGTTCACAGTATTTCAGCAATAGCACTACAACATGGTTATTGTAGGGGAATCCACAGCAGCTTTGTGTCAGTGGTAGAACACCTCAGCTAAGACTGGTACAGAACAACCATTGATCATAGCTGTAGACATGTATCCAGACTATTGCTTCCCTATGTTCAATGCATTTAAAATATGGTCTCCGCTGCAGATAAAACATCTGGTCTCGGGATGCAAATTGGATCTGACCCTTGAATATTCTACTATTTGTAACCCAATGTGCTACCAACTGCATTACCACATCCCACTCAGTATGACCTAGTGACAGCGATAAATATATAAATCTTAGTATTAACAGAGTAATAAGTAATACATTTTATATTAATCTTAAATTTTTGGGACTACTGAAATAACTTCAAAGACCATCTGTTCTACAATCAGGTGGTATATAACTTAGAAAACTATAGAAAACGAAAGCTGGAATTTACATAAGAAATGCTGAAAAAGAAACAACCGACAAAAATCCACAAAATTACAAGACATTTATTGACAACAATAGTCCTTAAATTAATATAAAGATTGAATTGATTAGATTGAATTCATGCTTTACGTCACTTTGGGAATATGTCAACCATTTGCGATAAATAATGATTGAATGAAGTGAATACCTGATATGTAATGAAGAAAATACCGATATGTTAAACTATTAATAAATTTACCAATATTAAAAAGGCCACCAATGAAAATTCATCTCTCTAATGGTATGAATAGATATAGATATTATCCAACTGATAGACTCTTACCCTAATAATTAGAACAGGAGAAAATAATTAAATTTGTAGATGTTCGAATTACAGTTAACCCTCAATATAATGCCATTCACTGCATAGAGTAATTATAGTAGATATTACAACATTATATTCTTTTAAAAGATAAAGATGTAGTACTCTCATTTTCATTATTTGTTGTTGGTGTTGGTGTTTATAAAGACTTTGGAGTTTCGCTCGTATGACAGCTCATCAGTTTACAGTAGGAGAAACACTTCAGCACCTTTGGTAATTAACGTTGCAGTAAAATTGTCAGCATTGACAAGTTATTATGAACAAGGATAACAACTACACTTCGACAATACAAACAGTGCAACCTATCATCACCACATTGCCAAGGTAACTTCTGTGGACTCTGATTTATTTACTTAGCTTCCTTGAAATGGGGTTTAGAGCTACTTTCAAGATTCTTTCATTTATATCACAGCTTATCAGTTTACGACAGATGGAAAACTTCAACATCCACAGTGCTGAATGTTGCAGTAAATCTACCAGTACAGACAGACCAAGAATGATAACTGCCACGGTACAGACAGTGCATCCTATCAATATCGCGTCAGAAAAGTGGCTTTCGCAAACATTGATGCCGGGCTCCCGGAACAGGATTTGAACCCGAGGTCCATAATTATACCATTGCGCTACAACCCGCCCTGGACACTAATACATGACACCCATTTCATAGCGCTCTGAGAGTCATAACCCCGTGATGTTACGACTCGTAGCACTACAATTGTTCTGGGTAACGGGACCCAGTTTCCGGGGATGTTGAAAATTTGGATGTCTGACTAAATCTGATGATCAACTACTACACTACCAGCTATTCATCTGAAAAGTTCGCGAGGACTGGTCAGAATATAGAATCTATTTTTAGCTTTTTGCCGTTATCATTACAAGATCTACAGCTACATTTATTCATGCTTGGTAGAGCACTGTGGATGTTTACTGCATTAACTTTTAAAAAAACAGATATTCAATAATTAAATTATTTTTTTAGTGAAATTGACAACATAAATCTACAACTCAGCCCTATGAGCACATTCAAATAAATATTAGACAATGACAAACAATACATGCAAACCAGAGCTCAAGAAGAAGACATTCTAAACTGCTAAAGTTTAGTTTCAATGACTAAACAAATACTTATATGCAAATCGTTTTTCTTTGTGTTTCATAATTTTTGCAAATCATTAGATAACTTAACTGAGTGGATTTTTGCCTAATGTCGCTGTGGGAATCTTTCCCCGATAAGCAACGAGGAAATACCCTCAAAGAAATTGGTAAATTCTAAATGAAATTAAATACAATATATAATAAAATTAAATTTAAATAAATCTTTAAACACATTAAATATACATATACAAGCTGCATTTTCCGCATGTCCACTGGTTTTCAATATGTATATTTTTCTTTATATTTTTGCATTTTTTTATCGCGAGATAAAACATAAAAATACAAATAAATATGAACATATTGAAAAGCAGTAGGACATACAGAAAATGGAGCATGTCGCCCAATAATACTTGTATAAACAAATCAAATTTACATACTTTCAGGTAAATTATAATTGACCATGAAATACGTCAGCAAACTGTGATTGTATGCCTTTAAATTAAATAAAAACAGGTGTGGTAACAAAAAGAAAAGTGAGTATTACCTTGACAGGACCAGATTTTGGACACAAACAAATAGACAGGAGTACTACAGGAAGGAGAAGGACAACGACGTAGACGGCCCACAGCCAGGGGCGCTCGTCAGCCGATGTCTTCAGAGTGTTCCACAAGCCCTGCATAATGCCACAAAATAGTATCCAGGAATACAACACAAAACATGCACAAGGCAAGCACAGGCTCAGATTTGCCCTGACAGACCAACCGACAATGCTGATCTCGAAGAACTGGCTCCAAGATTATGAAATGTTTTTGAGCCTGAACAATGCAACTTTATACATGAAGTTGAGAATTTGTAAATGGGTGTATTCTTTTTTCAACAGTATTATTACTTCATAAATTTATGAATATTAAACATTTGCAATATACCCCCCCCAATAAATAAATAAAACTACTAATAACCCCTATAAAACTATTAAATTTAATAATGCAAATATCATTTAAAAAGCAAGATTGCCTGTTCTGTTCTTGTGCACAGCATTGTTCGGGGGATCAGAGTCAAAGTTTGAACCTGTGTCTGAAACAACCTAAACCGTGCAACATCATGGCCTAACACGGCTCTTACCTTAGAAACGCAGCAATAAGCTATAATTAGGACTAAGGGCAGGACTATGACTACAATAAACACTGCCCATAGCCACGGGCGCTCATTGGTCATCTTTTTTATAGTGTCTACTATGCCATGCTGAAATTAAATGTAGCAGCAGTTTCAACATTTTGTCGCATTATTAACTTGTGTGTGCTCGGGTAGCAGTGAAATACTACTAATACATAATATTTTCTTCAATTACTCTATCAATAGTCTGCAATATTAAAGTGAGGGATTGCACAGCTTGGGAAACAATTAACATATCTAACGTGAAACCTGCATGGAAGGCAGTATATTGCTGCGATACAATTCAATGTCATAGTATTATCTTGTAACTGCATGAAAACTCAATTTTGAATACTGTAGATCTTAAAAACCTGGGGTCAAATCGAGTCCGATAACAATAATGAGAAAAACGTTCTGAATTTCCTTACGCCATAGCGGTCACACTCAGAAAATCTCGTTGCAGTGTGACCAGGTACCAGTATTCGGTCCCAGCAACTGATTCATTCAAGGACTGGGAGTTTTTTGTTATTGCCAGTCCTTTAAGCCAAGAGCTTTAACGACCAGCATAATAACCTTATTACAGGAGTTTTGATGAAGGACCAGGCCCCCGTTTCACAACGGTCTCCTAACTATTTAGGAGCTCCTAAACCAGTCCTAAACGTTGTCACCTCGTAACAAGCGTTTCACGAGGACGTCACAAGCCTTATCCCTTCTTTAATCAGCATCTAACTTAGGAGGTGATAAACTGGGTCATAAAGTTAGGAGCTCCTAAATTTAGGATGTGGTTGTGAAACGGGGGCCTGGTATTGTGGAGATATTTGAGAATTTTTTTCAACAATATCGTTATTGTGCTCAGTGTGACCGCGCCTTTATGATATTAATTAAATCATGTTAATAGACGATCTCGAACAATTTCAAATTCGTTGTTATTTTACTTTTTCTCTTCATTTACATTACCAATAGCAGAGATAAAGCACAGGTAACATGGATCAATATAGATTTGGTTCACATTCTCACCCCTGATGATGAAGATGCTTTCTCTTCTACATTTTTCCGCACCCATGTCTGTTCGGCATAGTGTTCAGCAATGGCTCGGTCGTCGGTCAACAGGAAATTGTCGAACAAAATACCATCTGTCATAGACCACAGCTCCAGACCGACTGCTTCCTATAAAAAGCACAAGGCACGATGCACACACCATTACAAGACTTCTATTCTAACACAAACAATCTATGCATGGCAATAGACAATTTGTGATTTCAGTGGAAAACAAGCCAGGGGTCTGAGGGCTGCAGGCCCCAAGTCACGTCCAGGACAAATCAGCAGATTTCCGCAAATCCATGGAATTATTATTTTAATTGGGGTTTAGGGTTGCTTTCAAGATTCTTTCACTTATATCACAGCTGGTCAGTTTAAGGCAGGAGGAAACCTATAACATCCGTAGCGCTGAATGTTGCAGTAAACCTGCGAGCATTGGCTGGTACTGACACGACTAAGGATGATAACTGCATTGCCGCTCTACAGACAGTGCATCCTATCAATATCGCGTCAGAAATGCAAGTTCCGCAAACATTGATGCCAGGCCCCCGGGGCAGGATTTGAACCTGGAACTTTTGCTCTGGTTCAATGCTCTGCCACTGCATTACCACCCGCCTGCAAATCCATGGAAAATTGCCATGCCAGATGATCATCAGCAACTTTGTCAAAGATAAATTTAATAATCCAAGTCTTCCCCCACATAGTAGTATTACATTAATCTGTTAATATCTGTGGTGGGTTTTTTTTATACTGGGGCTTTGAGCTGGATTCAAGATTCTTTCACTTCTATCACGGATTGTCAGTTTAGAGCAGGAGGAAACCTGCAACATCCGTAGTACTGAATGTTGCAGTAAACCAGCTAGCACTCGCTGGTACTGACAGACCAAGGATGATAACTGCATTGGCATGGTACAGACAGCGCATCCTATCAAATGTAACTTTCGCAAACATTGATGCCAGGTTCCAAGGACAGGATTTGAACCTGGGACCTTTGGCTCTGAAGTCCAACATTCTAATGTAAGATTGAAAATAATTGTACTAAAATACCAAGCATACTTACAATGGATGTCATTTTAAATGGGTGTAAATCCTCAAAGTAGTTGGGATTGGGGATGATTTGTGGTTTCCAGGTCCCCTGCAAGAAAAAAAAAATTATTATTTAACTTTTGTTTATTGCTTTAAGTCTCTGCAGGAATATGTCATCCATACATATGCAATGACAATCACTGTTCTGCAGGGCATCATTGATTGCCACCAGCAGGGAGAGGGTTAACACTGCACTGACCTTGTAATTAGGGTTGTCAATCATCTCTGGGCTCCATTTACCCTTGTACAGGGGGTTCTTGATCATCTCAGGCTTCCACTCGCCACAACCAGCTGCTTCCTTACACTTGGGGTTGTCTGTAACCGGTACATGAGCATATATCAGCTAGTGAGTGAGTGAGCGAGTTTATATAATAATAATTGTAGTGGAAATAATTCACCCATAAGCAACCTATTATAAGATAAATGATACTAACCACACATAAACACAACATATACCGTATACAAATACTAGGGGTAACTATTGAGGCCAATGATACTATTGCAATAGTTGTGCTACTATACAATACAATTGCGAAGTTGTTTTTTTAATAAAAAATATGTCTTTTAAACAGACAGACAGACAGACAGAGACACATACACACACACACCAGAATCATTCACCCATTTGCAACGATAGCTTGTATGCCTGTGTTCACTTCACTGGTCAGTCGACATACAATTTACATGTAATTGTAATATTTTTTCATAATTATTCTCCTTTGACACGAGCATTGCTAATTTAAGCTGGTTAACCAATGTACTCATTTTGAAAATGAGGAGCAGGCATTTCACAATATTTATGTTGGTGTGTACCGTGTAGCACAGGGTTTTGCACGTGAGTGTTAGATGTGGATGTGGATATTGGATGTGGGTGATGGATGTGGATATTGGATGTGGGTGTTGGGATGTGGGTGTTAGGATGTGGGTGTTAGGATGTGGGTGTTGCGATGTGGGTATGGATGCAGCTGGCATAGAATACTGACCTACTAGAGGAGCCTCCCACTCTCCATCCATCTCATCATCCCTGGAAACAAAATGACAGTGACAGACTAAATAACGATATTTTCAAGAACTTGCATTTACTAAACTGTCTTGGGAGAGAAATAAATGGTACAGTACAGTATTAGCAATGTTATACATACATGCAACTGAAATACACCATAAGTATGTTTCATAGAACAAATATCTTAGTAAATTTGTGACAATGTCCCCATCAGCGCCAAATACAAACGATCACTAGCTTCTGCACGTGCAAAGTTGTCAAAATACAACAACTGCATTCCCATTGGCTGAATTGGAAAAACCTCAGAGAAATGCGGTGTGAAATCACTGGTGGACCCCCCCATCAAATGGTTCTTAGAATTTGTCGCAGGGATGTCAGTGAGTCATTTTATGTCGCCTCACTGGTGGGTAGGTTTATCTCATAATAATAGCATAGGTTTACAAGCATTATTGCCACATGTTTTGACTGGATAAGAGTGCTGGCAGCATTGTATATTTTCTTACCAATCCTCGGGTTTGTCGGCAGCGGGGTCAGGCACAAGTAGAGGTTCTTCTTCCAGCCAACCATCGGGTTGCACCGCACTTGAGTCGGGGATGAACTCGGACTCAGACTCGTTCCTGTAACACAGAACAAAACTTGCATAATTCTGTTCACTCACATTGACAACAATGGATATTGTCATCTTCAATGATACAGAAACTGCAGAAAATCAGTTGTTGCACTTCCATTATTATTATTATTATTGTTTTACGTCGCAGCGGGAATATCTCACCTATAGGCGACGACTACAGCGTTACTCTAAA
>JAUTBT010054339.1:0-15488 GCA_032361225.1 Lepetodrilus schrolli | reverse complement strand
CAGTTATCATCCTTGGTCTTGTTAGTACCAGCCGGTGCTCGCAGGTTTACTGCAACATTCAGCGCTACGGATGTTGCTGGTTTCCTCCTACCCTAAACTGACAAGTCGTGATGTAAGTGAAAGAATCTTGAAAGCGGCTCTAAACCCAAATTTAAAAAAAACCCAGGTGCTTCTGATGTTCCTCTGTATTGGAAAGAGGAATTTATTGAAAGGAAGGAGGAATGTATTGGAATGGAGGAATGTATTGGAATGGAGGAATGTATTGGAATGAAGGAAGAATGTATTGGAATGCAGGAATGATGAAAGAATGTATTGGAATGCAGGAATGATGAAAAAATGTATTGGAATGAAATATGAATGTATTGGAATGAAGCAATGATGAAAGAATGTATTGGAATGGAGGAATGTATTGGAATGAAGGAGGAATGTATTGGAATGAATGAAGGAGGAATGCATTGGAATGAATGAAGGAGGAATGTATTGAAAGGAAGGAAGAATGTATTGAAAGGAAGGAATGAAGAAAGAATGTATTGGAATGAAGGATGAATGTATTGGAATGGATGAAGGATGAATGTATTGAAAGGGATGATGATGTATTGAAAGGAAGGAGGAATGTATTGAAAGGAAGGAAGAATGTAGTTGAATGAAGGAGGAATGTATTGAAAGGAAGGAAGAATGTATTGGAAGAAGGAGGAATGTATTGGAATAGAGTAGGAATATATTGGAAGGAAAGATCAAAGGTTTGAAAGGAAGGAAGGATGAATGTATTGGAAGGAAGGAAGAATGTATTGGATGGAAGGAGGAACATATTGGGAGTCTATCTGGCATGATGTGTACAAGTGTTTGTTGTTCTGCAGAAAATAATGACGGCTTATGTACTTTGCTGAAAGATATCTGTCCAAGACAGGCACCAGATATACACTTCCGGGAATTAGAAATCAGTCGGGATTTAGTCAAGATGACAAAGAAAATCGGCGCTGGTTGTTTCGGAGAAGTGTGGCAAGGTGGGTGTGAACTAAAAAGTTCAAATTCCGTTCTTTCAAAGATAGACTTATCCCACCTGAAAATGTCCATTTGAATTTTTGTATGTTTTCATGTGTGTGGCATTGAAATTTGGAGTGAATGGCAATTATTTAAAGGATAGAACAAATTTTCTATGTTGTCTGGAAATGATCCAATGTGAACATTCCTGCAACAGTATTGTCCTATGTTGAAGGAAGATGATGAATAGACGATAGTGTCAACAGGTACTGGGCCCAATATCTAAACATTTAGTGAACTGATTGCACAACCCTTTGTTGTCTTTTGAATCTTCGCATTTAGAGCATCTCCACGTGTCTGTGACTTGAATAAGGTTCATTCTAACATGACTTATGAATAACCTACAACGATTGGCCAAAATGTGTCACACCCACAGTATTAAACACTGTTAATTCGCGATTGAAACACCGCTGTTTTTAGAACTAAATCACCAACAAGTGCACAATAATATACATTTTCCACCCAGTTTCGCGGGGAACGCGGTTTAATGTACTGTCTATTTCGGCTTATGTCTAGATGGCACATTAACCCATGTGCCTCACGGGAGTTTATCTTTCCGAACACTAATTGTACAGACTTGAAAAGTACATACTTGAAGATGTTTAGCACTGTGACGTCATGTATTCATTGACAGTCAAGCTTAAACTGCTTTTCTTTGTGACGTAACTGCTAAACTTGTCTCAGGATAGCTATGTAGATTTACGCAACAACCGGGAACCAGTAACATGTGACGTTACAAACTACTTTTGAATTGACATCTTCTAAATTTTAAGGTATCAATTTACGATTGCTACCTCTGAATTACAAACAGTAGACCTTTATCCCTTAATTATCAGTTCTGTATGCTCAATACAAAGTAGATTCTTCCATTCCAGGTAAGCTACGGAACGTGATAGATGTGGCAGTGAAGATGTTGAAGCCAGGGAAGATGACTGCTGAGGAGTTTCTGGCGGAGGCTCAGATAATGCACAAGCTGCGTCACAACAAGCTGGTACAGCTGCTCGCCGTGTGCACAGAGACAGAGCCCATCCTGATCATGACGGAACTAATGGTGAACGGGTCACTGCTGGACTACCTCAGGAACGATCTCGGCAAAGACATCCGCTTCAAGAACATTGTGGACATGGCTTCCCAGGTAAGGAAATGCTTTGATTATGGAAATGATACATGCTGCTGCCAAACTTCGAGTTCAAGACTCTTTCAAGCAGTCCCTTCATTGGTCTGAGTAACTCTTGTTTACATTCAGGTTGCCGACGGGATGGAATTCCTGGAAATTGAAAACTTTGTGCATCGTGATCTACGAGCAGCCAACATTCTGGTGGGCGAAAACTTCAACGTGAAAGTAGCCGATTTTGGTCTGGCCAGAATTCTAGCAGATGAAGATTTTTATGAAACTAAAAAAAGTAAGCAATACTTGATGTCAAACTGTTCACTGACTACAATTATCCATTGTCGTCAAAACTTTTTTTTTGTGTGGATAGGTTTCATTTTTTTCCACTAAAAATTAATAAATTAAAATTAAAGTTCAATTATGAATTGTTGTGAATGTTTCAGACAGCAAATTCCCGATCAAGTGGACGTCTCCTGAAGCAACAAATTATAAGAAATTCACCATCAAGTCTGACATCTGGTCGTTCGGGGTGCTTCTGTACGAACTCATCACGTTTGGACGAGTGCCTTACCCTGGTCAGTACAGTGTCCAATTTCTACCTGACTTAACACATCTTCACATTACTTGAAAATCTCCACATATATCATCTCCACATTTTACATCAGATCTCTTCTTGTACTTGTACTGTACCATGTACCAAACCCAACAAAGATTGTGATATGATCTAGGCATTCCTTGTTTTCCCCTTGGGTAGATGTGTACAACCGTTAGTAGATGTGTACAACTGTTAGTAGATGTGTACAACCATTAGTAGATGTGTACAACCGTTAGTAGATGTGTACAACTGTTAGTAGATGTGTACAACCATTAGTAGATGTGTACAACCATTAGTAGATGTGTACAACCGTTAGTAGATGTGTACAACCATTAGTAGATGTGTACAATCATTAGTAGATGTGTACAACCATTAGTAGATGTGTACAACCATTAGTAGATGTGTACAACCCAGATGTGGGTTTTAATGCAAATTGTTGGAGGTTCCACTCCCACCACAAATATTATTGCAGAGATATCTTTAAAAAAATGTGGAGATTTGAAGTTAAACCCAGACTTGCTAACTGCAGGGATATGTTTTAATATTTAGATCTTCATTGTTGCCTTCTTAGAAGCATATTTTGACAGTATTTCCATTTTCTTAAATCAATTGGTAGTGTGAAATGAGTTTACTCCATGTTGGATTTTCTTTTGTTTAAGGAATGAACAATATAGAGGTAGTACATAAGACGGACAGAGGGTATCGTATGCCAAAGCCAATTGGACCAATCAGCTACACCGAGTCCTACTATGACGTCATGTTGAAGTGCTGGCACCATCGCCCAGAGGACCGACCAACGTTTGCATATCTACACAGCCTATTTGATGACTATTTTGTAGCCACAGAACCAGATTACAAAGACACTGATGAAATGTAACAACGTGGAATATTCGCCTGTAATACTCAATTCCAATTATTTGTCACAAACTTCATTTCACAAACTTGATTGGTGCATACAATTTAGTTCAGCCAATGAGATTGTGTCTAACTGAGTGCAATCAGCAAGGGTAGAAATGATGTCATGTTTTCCAGTTGTGTCACTGTTTAAGATGATTTTATGTTCACATTGTACAATTTGTATTAGTTTAATGAAAACCTTTATTGGTTTGTACATACAATCACTTGTATTGATCACTGACAGAAGTAGGAGATGGTAGTTGATTCACTTTTCACAATTTACAATCTATATAAGTTTTATGAACACCTTCCTTGTTTTGTACATAAACACGATAAAGAAGATGATTACGTGATTAACGTCGCTAAGGTCATCTGAAGAACATCTGCTCGCCATTACAACCTCTCAAACCAAGACACATGGAGACCGGACCTTTCACTTATCAGGTCCATGCCTCTGGAATAGTGTGCCATCTCACCTGCGATCCACTGCGATCCACTGCGATCCACTGCGATCCACTGTGATCCACTGCGATCCACTGCGATCCACTGCGATCCACTGTGATCCACACATCTGTTCTGTAGAGTGTATATAAACTAGCACTATCAGAGACCCAATTCTCCAAGCACCTTTGAGCAGCTAGCCTATAGCTGGGTACCAGCACTTTATAAATGTATATTTTGATTGATTTTGACTAGGATTTTGGATAAGCATTGTATGATATGTAGGATATTGACAATATCTATAACTTGAGAGCAGGAATCTGTTTATCATGCAATTCATTTATCTTTTATCCTGTTTTATGCCAGTTCAACATTAATAGAAACAACTTTGTTAATACTATAGATAGATATGCTTTATTTCCTCCAGTAATTGAAGATAATTATACAGCAGTTAACAGAGATAATGTGACATCAATTCAATGCACGTAAATAATTAACAGATAGATATTCATGGTAAAGGTGATACATTTCATACCATTTGAAAGAATACTTTGCAATTAGATTAATTGCTTTTTTCCATGTATGTTGGTCCTATTCATCTGGTAACCGGCCTAATAATAAACACATGAACATTTTAGTCAATGTCAATTCTAGCGGTGATATGTAGACTGTGTGTAAAACCGAACTTGAACCAGCCAATCAGGATCTGGGAGTCTTGTGTCATGTGACATTGATAATTTGAATATATTGTATATATGTGACATTGATAATTTGAATATATTGTATATATGTGACATTGATAATTTGAATATATTGTATTATGTGACATCACAAAGGTAGTCCCAGTATCATTTGCATATTATACCTCTGCCAATGGGTATATCATATTTGCATACCATATATCAGTTGACTTTATTATGCTAAATTTTGCCTCAACTTTCTTCATCAATGACAGAGGTAGGAGATAGTAGTTGATTCACATGAGTTCTAAGTTTGGTCTCGTGCTCAAATTAACTGTTTGCATTGCCTTGGTAAAACACGTTCTTACTTGCCTTGATCTCATCACCGCTGGATTCATCAGAACTGCTTCCTAGGGCATCTCCAGTTACCACTGACATGGAGAAGGTTAACAACAAGCTTGATGAAATATGATTGGTCGAGAACACAACAAGCTGGCTATTGTGCTGTTGGCGTTGTCATGTTGTGTTGTCATGTTGTGTTGTCATGTTGTGTTGTCATGTTGTGTTGTCATGTTGTACTGTCATGTTGTGTTGTCATGATATCATATTGTTCTGTTGTCATGATATATTGTGTTGTCATGATATCATATGTTCTTATGTTGTCATGCTGTCATGTTTTTGTGTTGCCACATTGTCATGTTGTCATGTTCTCATGTTCTTATGTTGTCTCATCGCGTATGGGTGAAATATTCCCGCTCCGACGTGAAGCACTAATTCATCATCATCATCTCATGTTGTCATGGTGGCATCATAGCATGTTCTTGTGCTGTCATGTTCTCAACTGTATCTTGTAAATAAAATTCATAAATATGAACACTTTATCGGCCGTTTATATGTTTTCTTTTGTTATTGTTGACATTTACTGATATTTAATGCTGATATATTTGTAAATATATTATTTTACTGTGTTTGAATCAGGAAGACATGGTATTGTGATAATTAACATGAATAGAATGGTAAGCTACCTCTCTATTGTAGAGATTCTTATAATCAATTAGTATCACATTATTTTTAGTGATGGAGAATTAATTGTAAAATCAACTGCCCAATATGTTTAGAAAACAGAATTATTGAAATTTGATAAATGAAAATATTTTTTCACTACTGAGGTCAGTATGACAATATTACATTTTACAGCCCCCCCTCCACCTGGATATCACAATCACCTGGAGACAGTGTCGGGCTACAAACATAAAGGTTGGAGTTTGAATCCCAGTATAATCTATTTGTCAGCATGGAACAGTTGTAGCATTAGCCATGGTTCAATTATGTTAAATGGTTGTTGTAGCTTCTCCTCCCACCATAAACATCTCACATCAACATTTCTGCAATACTGTGAACAATGGTTTTAAATTCCGATTCTCTCATTCACCTAATCTACTTTACATAAAGTATGTACAAATCCATCAATGAATCAACACAAATCATGTAAATTTTGAACTGAATCTTGATGGAAAATATCACTCAGTTGTTAAAATGTACAAACAAAATATGGCCATGGAGTTGCCTACAACACTGAAGTTTTCTCTCACTATTTTATTCCCAACAGGAAGCAGTGATAATCCAGTTTAGAAATAATATCTTCCTAGTATATCCTCGCCTGGAGGCACTGTGAATATCTCCTCGATCTAATGAGGTCAGGTCGACATCTGACTAAGCACACTCTACCACCTACATTATCGATGTACAAGCTAACACTACCCACAAGGCAACTGTACCCACCAACCATACCCACAGGTCAAGTGTACCCACAAGCAATCAGTACCCACCAACCATACCCACCAGCCAATTGTACCCACAATCGAACTATACCCACAAGCCAATTATAACTGAGCCAACTGTATCTACAACCCAATTGTACCCACCAGCCAAATGTACCCACCAACCTACTATCCTCTATATATGTAGTTGAAAGTACTTTTTGCATATTCATGTATGAGATAGTGTGACTACATGTATGAGATAGTGGGACTACATGTGTGAGATAGTGTGACTACATGTATAAGATAGTGTGACTACATGCATGAGATAGTGTGACTACATGTATGAGATAGTGTGACTACATGTTTGAGATAGTGTGACTACATGTATGAGATAGTGTGACTTCATGTATGAGATAGTGTGACTTCATGTATGAGATAGTGTGACTACATGTATGAGATAGTGTGACTTCATGTATGAGATAGTGTGACTACATGTATGAGATAGTGTGACTACATGTATGAGATAGTGTGACTACATGTATGAGATAGTGTGACTACTTGTATATACAATTGTTCTTGACGTTGGTGTGTTGTGATATGCAGTAGGCATGGCTGGACGTGATGAGGTGTGGGCTGTGTAGACTTCACCATGTTTGTTCTTTAGACAGCATGCTATTTCAGTGAAACAGACCTGTTCAATGTTTGAACACAGTCATTTGAAGATTTACAGTTTGCTTTGGATGGTGGGACAGTGGGATTCTATACATCTCGGTTTAATTGTGGGAGATAATCTGGTTTTAGAAATCATTTTGAGAAATGTCTAGTACAGAGGCTATATCACCAGGATATTGGTATACAGGAGTATGATAACTAGTATTGTAAGTTGACATTGTTTATCTGCAAAATATATTATGATATATTTCATCCAAATTTTCAAATCTATTTTTAAAAATACTTCCAAGTAAATGTCAAATTATATTGTTTATTGAAATTGAGCTATATACACCTAGCTTTAGGAGGCAACATATATCTTTAAGATCATTGTGATAGCAGTGTTATGATAGCAATGTAGTCAGTCCAGTGTTTGTAGATTTTTACTTATTTAGTAAACTGTAACCATATAAACTAGCAACCACCACCTCATTTTAATATAATGACTATGGATGGAGATAGCACCCTTGTCTTACCCCCACTATCTAGATCACAGAGATAGCACCCTTGTTTTACCCCACTATCTAGATCACAGAGATAGCACCCTTGTCTTACCCCACTATCTAGATGACAGAGATAGCACCCTTGTCTTACCCCACTATCTAGATCACAGAGATAGCACCCTTGTCTTACCCCACTATCTAGATCACAGAGATAGCACCCTTGTCTTACCCCTCTATCTAGATCACAGAGATAGCACCCTTGTCTTACCCCACTATCTAGATGACAGAGATAAGCACCCTTGTCTTACCCCTCTATCTAGATCATATTTGCTGTTTTAAGCTACCTGTGTGTTATTCTTTCCTTATTGAGAGGTCTTATTTGTGTGTTGTTTTTGGCAAGTCTTTCATGCTGCAATTCATTTGAACTCATTTATAAAATACTTAGTCATTCCTCGTCATGTATGGGTGAAAGTTTCCCACTGTGACGTAAAACAATCATTCACTCACACGCTCACTTGTGTGTATCTTGACTGATCCTGAATAGAGCAGTGGCAATCATATCACAATCATTTTATTCACATGCCCCTTCTACTATGTATATATAATACTGTGTGAGTCACCGCACATACAAAGAGGAATATATTCATGTTTACTGTACACACACACACACACACACACACTTTGTTAGATAACCTAAAGCTGTGTATAATAGAGGAGTATCAGAGTAAATACCGGTATTCAAATACAGCCATGGTATAAATTCTTAGTATTTTCATCATCGAAATTAATTAAGGGCGATGGTTTTTTTTGTTATCTATTCACTCATCCATGTTTGAAGTAGGTTACGTCTGGTCACCAAGATGACAGTCAATACCCGTGGACACTAGATTTTTATTTTTTAAAATTAATCCATGAAAAAAAATGTAAAATACAAATTCGTACATGCCGATGGTCCTGCAATGCCTTCATACCACGTGACACCACAATATGCATAATAATAACAACATCACTTGTTTGACGACAGAAAGATGTGAGCTCAGTCGCATGATGTCACAGGTCACAGGTCACAGGTCATGCACACTACACTGAGTCAATATGAGTCTCCACTGGGAGACTAAACATCTAATGACCTTTTTTTGAGATTTGATTTAAATGTCTAAGTGTAATAGTAATAATAATAATAATAATAATAATAATAATATTATACTTATTAATAATTAATAATTAATAATAATGTACTTATTTAGTGCCTAATGGCCATACGAAGGTGCTCAGTGGCAGTGACATAGAGATAATATATTCATGTAGAAAAGATTAGTAAGTGTAGTGAGTGATCATGAGTGATCGTGAGTGATTGTGAGTGATCGTGTGTCTTACACTAGTCCCACTGATATTAGAACGTGGCCAATCTCAAAACACTATAAGGCATCTCTAGTTGGTACCGGCAGTCGGAAGCTAAATGCAGAGTTGGGAATTAGTTGTAATGGAATGGACTATATGGTTGCTCAGTTGTAATGGAATGGACTATTTGTTTGGTCAGTTGTAATGGAATGGACTATATGGTTGATCAGTTGTAATGGAATGAACTATTTGGTTGCTCAATTGTAATGGAATGGACTATTTGTTTGGTCAGTTGTAATGGAATGGACTATTTGGTTGCTCAGTTGTAATGGAATGGACTATGTTTGGTCAGTTGTAATGGAATGGACTATGCTTGGTCAGTTGTAATGGAATGGACTATATGGTTGATCAATTGTAATGGAATGGACTGTGGTTGGTCAGTTGTAGTAAGTTAAATAAATGTTTCCGGTCTTATGTAAGACTTGTGTCAGCTGTGACGTGACATGAATTAGCCACAGTTTAGTTAATTATAATGATCAAATAAGTAAATGCAAAGAACATTAGATCTTTAAATTTGTATAAAAGTTATCTGGCTTTCAATCTTAATCTTCTCTACCTTCCTCTGCTTAAAGAATGCTAAAATATCTCTCAACCAGCTCTAGCAGTCCAGTTGTAGCTATGTAAACATGTCCCCTATAAACTGGGTGGACCTGTAGTGATTAAACTGGATTCATAGCGGGTATGTATCAGGGGAAACCCCTTTGAATTCTGACGCCTCTGTATAGGGTGTGTGTGTGTATATTGGAGGTTCTCGGACCTATGACCCACGGCCCACGACCCAGACCACATGTAACAGCACACAGCCGGCTGCAGGGTCATCAGGCGTTCATGCACATCCATCCGCTGTGGATTTCTGACTGTGGATATAATGGATACATATGAGCGAACAGCAGAACTTGTGTCAGAGGGATTTGAGATGACAATAATGACATTTTTTCGAGACGATGACAACATTATAACGAAGCCGCTAGAAGGAGCTTTGAGTATTTCCTGTCTCCATCAAACTCCATCAAAGGTCAGTGTTTCTTCAGGCTTCCCTCTATGACATTATTCTGTCGGCTGATTTTGTTGGATAAAACTTTCCAGTGTTCATGCTTATTGTTATTGATACTGTGTTCTGATTTGGAAATAATTTAATATTTTACAAAAACATTGTCAGAGAAGAAGTACAGGCATGGCTGGTAGTGCAGTGTTTAGTTGTTTAGTGTTTAGTGTTTAGTCTGACTACAAGCTGAAGGTTATGAGTTGGAATCCTGGCAAACCAAGGACTGGGTATCTTCTCTAAGGCTGAGGTTAGTTCCAAGTCTGCACTCCTGCATCTTCTCAATATTCAGGAAGCAATGGCCCCCGGTGGCTGCAGACATATTCACTGACAATTGTCAATTG
Organism: Lepetodrilus schrolli; assembly: GCA_032361225.1. Taxonomy (NCBI): domain Eukaryota; kingdom Metazoa; phylum Mollusca; class Gastropoda; order Lepetellida; family Lepetodrilidae; genus Lepetodrilus; species Lepetodrilus schrolli. The sequence goes on along the minus strand of JAUTBT010054339.1, from coordinate 5,019 downwards.
ATATTTGATATTAAAAACAATTGTAACTTAACTGAGAAGGGCAATGCCGATCTATTGGTAACCAGGACAATGCCAATTCTGGGTAACTGTAGCAATGCCAATCTATGACTAATCCAGGGCAATGCCAAACTATGGGTAACCAGGGCAATGTCAATCTATGGGTAGCCAGGGCAATGTCAATAATTGGGTAACCAGGGCAATGTCAATCTATGGGTAAGCAGGGCAATGTCAATAATTGGGTAAGCAGGGCAATGTCAATCTATGAGTAACGAGGGCAATGTCAATCTATGGGCAACTCTGATCATCACTGGCTACAGGTCTACACCTCCTCCACAGAACACTCCGTCATTACTGTACTATAGCAGATTAGTAGTTTAAGTCATGCAACATTGCTGAATGTTATATACCACTCAGTTGATATTATATGATATCGTATACCCATCAAGCTTTAAGTTTAAACTATATATGGTACTTGTATACAATAACTGATGTTTTACCAGCACGACGTGCTGCGGTCTATTGGACAACTAGGCTACGTTGGTGGTGTCATTGTGAACATATTGTGGAGTAGAACAACTCTGTCTCCGTCTGGGTGACATCCCGGCCGTCTGTATTCACAGTATCATCTCACTGGATAAGTCAAACCCTCAAAACTATGACACCATCCAACTTCATGATTCAATATGATGCCAATCTGTATGATTCATTTTCTGAAATGTTTTTACTCTGATGTCATCATCTGCATCAGCCAGTAACCCTGGTAACCAGAGTTGTTTTTCTTTATACTCACAAATATATATTCACATTTCAAGGTCAGTGTGAACACAAGTTGGTGGATGGACAGATTATAAACAATATGATATCATACCATCTGAAATTGAAGTAAATTAATTTTTATTCTGTCTGTGTGTGTGTGTGTGTGTGTGTGTGTGTGTGCATGTGCATGCGTGCATGCGTGTGTGGGTGTGTGTGTGTGCATGTGGATGTGTGTGTGTGTGTGTGTGTGTGCGTGCATGTGTGTACAACCTCAATGTTGAAGGATAGGTGTCAAGTATATACTTGACCGCGTTATGTCCAGTACTTGACCAAAGGTCTTGTAGCACAGTTAAACCTGCATAGTTCACCTACATGTATAGTCTGATTACACATCCCTTCATTGTAGTACACCTACATGCATAGTCTGAATACACCTCCATTGTAGTACACCTACATGCATAGTCTGAATACACCTCCATTGTAGTACACCTACATGTATAGTCTGAATACACGTCCTTTCATTGTAGTACACCTACATGTATAGTCTGAATACACGTCCCTTCATTGTAGTACACCTACACGTATAGTCTGAATACACGTCCCTTCATTGTAGTACACCTACAGGTATAGTCTGAATACACCTCCCTTTATTGTAGTACACCTACATGTATAGTCTGAATACACGTCCCTTCATTGTAGTACACCTACATGTATAGTCTGAATACGCACAACTTCATTGTAGTACACCTACATGTATAGTCTGAATACACACAACTTCATTGTAGTACACCTACATGTATAGTCTGAATACACACAACTTCATTGTAGTACACCTATAACCGCACATTCCTTGAAGCATGGCATTCCTGACCACTGGACCGTGAAGTCTTCTTGCAGTGTCAGGTAGGAAGTACACATTTGGGCAAGGAGTCTACCTCAGGTTAATCACAGGCCCGAGTCAATGTACTGAACAAAACCAGACGCACATTTACACAGAGCACTTCACAGGTTATAAAAGACACTAGCAGACTGTTTGTTCCCTCAGGCTTACTTATAAGTCTCTTTGTATTTAGTGTGTACAAATGTGGGATTGAGCGGGTGATATAGAGTTGATATTGTTTGCTGATATTGTGACGTATCATGACGTCTGCTTCACTTCCTGTTCTCCATTTGGTTATTTGCAATTAACTTTATAGTCAGTGATCTTATGTAGTAGAGGTTATTCAAGTCGGATATAAAATATATGATTAATATAAAGCTATTGCATAATAAATTGTAGATATTTTGAATTGATATAGTAAAGTTTTGAAACCTAGATATGCATCTAAACATAGGAAATTGATACAGTTGTGAAATAACCTCAAGTAAACGTGAATGTTAAAAGTAAAACATCGAGGTCTAATGAGTTCTAGGGCTGAATGAATATCTTCAAGTTGTAATCTTTGATATTTTTCCTCCAGTGTGTGAAGCATGTCATTGGAGAATGTAAAATCATCATATAAGATTATCATTAATGACGAAGCAATGAGGTGGTTGTTTCTTGTAGACGAGATGAAACTTTATAAAAATTGTTGTCACGGTTACGTGAACATGCACTATAATAGATACTAGTCATTGCCTCAACACTGCCAGCTAGCAATCAGTTTCTGTCCATAATCACAGGCTGTAGACGCCCGCTGACATAAAGACAATGGGAAACAAACAAGGGAAGGCAAAAGAGTACAATTTCAACGGAAGAGACTCCCGAAACGACATTTCCAGCAATCTGTCATCTGCATCTCGTCCAGGAAATGTCAATCGGGCGACAGGCAAGGAGGGCCAGAGGGGTCTGACCACGGTGCTGAGAAACCAAGTGGTGGTCAGTTCTGGTCAGTCCACAGTGTCGTCCAGTTTGTCTGGTCAGTCTCATGAACACGACAATCCCCATGCCAACCACCTGGTGGCTCGGTCCAACCGCAGCATGTCTGTGGACCACGTTCTGGACCACCCCATGTTGGCGCCACATGTCGGTCAATACAACCAGGTCATCTCCAGCGCAGTCTCTCCAGAGGTCTCATTCTCCAGACGGGTTTCCTTGGACGAATTGGGACAAAGAAACCAAGTGTTATTGATGCCAGCAGTTTCTGGACTTCAGCTTCAAGGATCTCCAAGACTGCCAGCCAAACATCACTCTCCTGGAGGCTCACCTAAAATCACCAGGATAAATGTGACATCGAAGACGTTCAATGCCATGGCGATGCCCAGAAACTATTCCTCTCCTGGCCTCAGTAGGAAACTGACAAAACGTAATGGTCAAAACAGACTGGCCAAGTCGTTCGAGGATTTGCAACTTATCTGTCCAGATATGGAACCAACTCTGCCCAATGAAACAAGTAAGTGGACTTTGTACAATCAGTACTTATTTAAATAAAACCACTTCTCTTAGTCAAAGAAATAGCAGAGAGTAAGATGGAGTGAAAATGCTGGATATTTAGTAGAAAGGGATTATCTTTGAAAACAGTCATTTTCAGTTTGCAATTACAACTTTAGAAAACAAGTACATGTAGATGAAAAAACTGTCTTCTCTGGGGGCAGTACTAGAATGATCTGTCACCACAATTGTTGCTTCAGGGTTTAACCAATGCGTGAAATGGGCTAGAAAGTTAACTCTTGATGAAAGGGACATTTTCAATCATAAATGTGGAAAGAAAAAAAATCAATATTGTTATGTCAAGGGAACAGTAATATCCTGGTACAAATGTCCGCACCTTTAACCAGCCTCTGACAGGTAAACAGGAATAAGAACACTTATTTTACTGTGCTGGATAATACCATTCAGATAGCTTGAAACACCAATTCATAACCGGGCTGAGTGCCACGCATGAACGCATCTATTTGTATGACGAAAACATCTCTTTATATCAGCATGTGTACGATTTATTGTATGACATCATGTCACTCATCAGGTCATGAATCAGGAAGCTCCAAGATGTGGATGTAATAGAATATATCCTGAGAGAAACGTTATGAGTTGTAGAAGTATCACTCGGAGTGTATGGGGTTTTATGCATCCCATGTATATTTTTATCCAATCAAATGAAAATCTGATCTCGTTTCACTCTTTAAGCATTTTGTCATTCTTGAAACAATGAGTGTCCAAATATCTGAGCATCAATTTTAATCTGGTTAAAAATAGGATTGAGTTTTATCCCAATAATCCTCATAATTGTATGAATCCATCACAGACCATCATGTGATTGAAACTGTACATCCAAGGTGGTGGCCATTTTGAAATTTATAAATTACCACCACTAAGTTTGTACATTTTCTATTCCACATGGCTGATAATGATGATGGAGGTGAACTGCTCCAGTGAACTCTGACAAAAATTGCTGACATATTAACTTCTTTGTTACATACCATTTCAAGAAACAAATCATGCCATCATATTTAGTATTTCTTATAGGTGTAAAACTATGTTTAACACAATAAACAGGTAAAAAAAATCAATATCCTGCTTGTTTTTATAGAAATATACGTATGGAAAGATTCCACTGGAATGTATTAGTAAGATTCCACTTGAATACTTCACCAAGGTCCTGTTCCACATAATTATCAGAGTTGGCTTCCAATCCCAGGATCAACATGGTTCTGTTGCAATGGCGTCCAACGCTCTACCCACTGAGCCAAAGGGCTAACCCCACTGGCTAAGACCAGTATATTTTGTTTGGAATTGGGGTTTAGAGCCGCTTTCACGATTCTTTCACTTATATCACCGCTTGTCAGTTTAGGGCAGGAGGAAACATCTGTAGCACTGAATGTTGCAGTAAACCTGTGAGCATCGGCTGGTCCTGACAAGACCAAGGATGATAACTGCATTGCCACTCAGACATCGCATCCTATCAATATTGTGTCAGAAAGGTAACTTTCGCGAACATTGATGCTGGGCGCCCGGGGCAGGATTTTAAGCTGAGACCAGTAGGAGCATCTTGTATCATGCCTGGCTATTTCCCTCTCAGCTGGTCAGGTTGGATAAATAATATTTTATCAAGGTCATGTGAAACAATCATCTGAACATTCTGAAAGATTGAAAAAGACACAATTCCTAAAATTTCGTACGTCCAACTTTCACCTGGAGATGAATGGGGAACCATTGCCGATTTTTCGTCTTTAAGTTGTATTATATTTCATTATGTAATGTTACTAACTTTAAGTTGTATTATATTTCATTATGTAATGTTACTAACTTTAAGTTGTATTATATTTCATTATGTAATGTTACTA
>JAUTBT010054328.1:0-15488 GCA_032361225.1 Lepetodrilus schrolli | reverse complement strand
TACTACTACTACTACTACTACTACTACTACTACTACTACTACTACTACTACTACTACTACTACTACTATTACTACCAATAATAATAATATGTTTAAGTATAAGTAAAATGAGTATTATTATATAATAATACAATTAATAATAATAATAATAGTATGTTTTAAATTAGTAAAATTATTAATATAATACAAGTAATAATATACTGCTAGTACAATACTACTACTATTAATAATAATAATTTAAAAAATAATATTAATAATAATTAATTGTATAATTACCATTAGAAATAATAACAATAATACTCTCTACTATTAGAATAATACTTTTTCAAATGCCTTATTGACTGCACATGTACTTTGGAGGTGTATAACTGACTGGCGTACTGAGCTCAGCAAATACTGATTTATTATTAGCAAAGTCATTGGATATATTGCACACTAGTTTCTCAGAGAAAAGAAGAAAGAGAGACAGACAGACCGACAGATAAAGATATAGAGAAAGGGTGGGTATTCTTATTTCCTCCAGATGAAAAATCCGAAGATTCACAAACAATATTTAAAGACTTGTTTCCGTTCAACTTCTATAATGAGGTTACGATATTCAAACAGTCCATACCTATTGTTGTCAGGTGCCCTGGTATGTATGATATCGGTCAGAAAATACTTGGCAGCGGTCAGATAAGACCGTTACAGAATAACACCGGATAGTAAAGTCAATGAATATAACATGAACATTCGAAGAGTATCGTATACTTACTATAATGACCATACAATCCCTGCATGAAAGTGGGACTCTACTATTGTAATATAAACGCAAACAATTGTACATTTCAATGAAATCAGTAGCTAGCTTAGATTAATCTGCTAGGTAAACTCGCAAGCAGACTCTACGAGCAATGGATGCCAGTTCCTGTCGTAGCTTGCGTTACGATCATTCTTCCACATGGCTGTCTTTAAATTATTCCCGACAGTCGCCTATTGAAAAAACACAACAATTATTGTAATCACAAATTCAATCCCTTTCCGTTTCAATGCATGGCTTGAAAGGGGCGCGTGCTCCATACCGTAGAACTGTGAACCTTTAAATAATAGCCGGTATATAGCTATCCTCGACTTGATATCTGTCTTAAGGATTACGAGCCCCAAAGGTGCATACTTGAGGATAAATTGAAACAGAATCGTTGGCTCTTACCTGTTCGAATTTCAAGCTTGGGATTGACAACAACAAAAATGCGTGTGCTGATTATAACCTATTTATAAAGGTCAGCTCAGATCTTGTTGGTTTTGTTGTTGCGTACAGTAGTTGTCATTAATGTAGGATTGATCAGTCATCTTCTTATGTGCTTGTTCGACATCGATTTTCCCACGGCCTTTTAATTCGAAACGAGAAACCATATAGTCTTTGTTTTCGCTTGCAGAAACGTCTTTGCATAAACTGAAGTGTATTTTTTTCTGATTTATTTTCATGAGAATTGTGTCTTGAGAGGTATATTGTTTGAAACATCAAACGGCTTATCAGTTTTGAGAATTCGCTATTCTTATTTGCACTAGCTAAATTATCTAACCAAAATTAACAACCCTTGTGCATATGCTTATAGGATTTCACTTTTAAATGCGTTATTCGATAGTAAAGTCTGTTTAAAGAATTTTTAAAGTGGTTTTCATCTTTGAACTTGTTAGAACAATATTTATTTCGCATTGGGGATTAATTCATTCGAGACAGAGAGGATAATATTAATCGATATTTGTATTATATCGCTATCATCAATGTCTATTATTTTTCAACGATCCAAAATAAAATTAAACATGCAATTATTTTTTAAGAGGAACATGCACTATTTGTTATAATTTATCAATCGGAGTAGAACATGTCTGTTGAGCTTCGCAAATACATATATCGTGAACATTTATTTCGTACGATGATGATGATAATAATACTACTACTAATAATAATAACAACAACAACAACAACAACAACAACAACAACAACAACAACAACAACAACAATATCATAATAAATATGAATATGAATAATATTAATCCATATTTATTATCTAGAGGGAAATTTGTTAACATGTACATTGTAAAAGGCCTCAGTAAAGCAAATTATAATACATAAACCATACAATATAATTATATAAGTTATTACAATACATTTGTCTTGTGTTTTTTTAATTACAAACTAATACGGTACGAATAATTACAAATACGATTACTAGTAACTGAACGTATATCGTAGGATATTAGAGTCATTCCATAGTTACATCCAGTATGAAAACTTGGAGGCCGCCCTCCAATTACACCTACAGTAGTTTATTTTTTTAAATTTTACTAATACTCGCTTTACACACAAAATAAGAATAATAGTTATATGCATGCCGATATATAGCAATATATGCTTCAAACGCGTTAAAATCAGATACGAGACTGCGCGCAGATATTTTATTTGGACATCGTTTCAAAAGAAAGTCAAAATGTTTAACTCGTTTTGATGATGATTAGTAATACATATATAAGGGGAGACAACCACATACTTGTGATTTATTATTTCACCAATCAAAACAATCAACTTCCTCAGACAGTTTGAGTAATGGATTAAAATCTCTAACTGCATCTCACGACCATATTCATGAAACCCAAGAGGGAACTATTTTTTCGATCTTATATTTTGATGATGATTAGTAATACATATGTCTCTGTATATTCCACACTATAAGGGGAGACAACCACATAATTGTGATTTATTATTTTATCAATCAAGAACATCAACTTCCTCAGACAGTTTGAGTAATGGATTAAAATCTCTAACTGCATCTCACGACCATATTCATGAACCTCAAGAGGGAACTATTTTTTCTAGTCGGTGGATGTGCTTTGAACGGGTCGTGATAGTTTTATGGCTTCCGATGCCCTGTAACTGCCAAGCGTAACGTTCGGGCCATGTCGAGCGAGCTTGTGTCCATTTCGCCGACGTGACACAGAGCTTTCGACAGGATGCCATTTACAACCATAGTTTACTACCGTAGGTACTAACTCGTCTGACCCAGCTTTAATTTTGTTTCGATTTATGTAGCTAAAGCGTGGTTATCGGATTTCACGAGACGACTTTAAGTTTTAAACAATCATTACGTTCCATCCGCCATTATCACGGCTCCCCTTCCCTTCCGCCTGAGAGACATTCATGAGTTATGCAATCCAGAGATATCCTCCGCAATGGCCCCGGGGTGATGACAGAGTCATATTTGTTCAGGGGGTAATCTAGGCGGTTATGGGAAGACAAAATTCTAGCGGAATGTTCTATACTAAAAGTAGTATCTTAGTCTAAAGAGCGACACATAAATTAAATTTATCATAGACAACATGTAACTTATGGTTCCTTCATATATTCAGTAGTATCTCCGTTTAAGAAAACAATATCTTGGTCAAAAGAGAGCGATACATAAATTAGTGCACGTCCCTGAAATTTGAATTTATGCTAGACAATATGGACATGTATCTTCTACGTAATTGATGATTATTTCATATTATAGTCAGTACATGTGTAATTGGGAGTGGTAATGGATATACGCTTAGGACGTCATTAGGATACATTGGTTTACGAAAACGGGCCCCGAAATAACACTTAGCGATCCACCTGTCCGTAGAATTAAACTCTGAACGTACAATAATTGCACATGTCAATAAATATTGGATTGTAATTTACATCAAAGGATCAAGTCCGTGTAGGCAATGTTCCCATCCAGGTACATTATTTCCTGGTCGGCCTCTTGTAAAACAAAAACCCAGGGCAATCTTCAAAAAGACGGGCAACAGTCTTGCATGTGGTGGAATTGGGGAACGTAGTTTACTCGCGTGCCTAATTATTGAGTTGTGCGGCACTGACAGTCGTTCTCCAACCACAACTGAGTCACGTGTAGGCCAACTTCGTGATGGAGTGGTACACCCTGTAAGAAATTACCACGATGCTATAGCTAGGACGAAAGAAATCACGTGGGTGAACATTCAGATATGACGTGTTTACGATACAACCAGGCTTATCCACGATTGGGCCATACGTCGATACTGTATAACTATATCACTTGGGGAAAACGAGACTCAGTTTCAAAATGGTAGTTCTTTTTCTTAATGTATACGAAAGTCAAACAGTGCTTCGCATGGTGGGTATACCTTTACAATAAGTACATTCGATGCGATTCGCAACGACCAATCGAACTAGACTCGTCGTACGACCGATCGGCCCGTGTGAGCGAGCCTTTAATCAACTGCACCCATGTAATATTATATAAGGGTTTCTTCAAGCGCCCTCTCATGATAATTTCACAAATGCACTCCTTTAACCCTCTCCCTGCTGGATTAGGCACAGTCACTGCTATTCCGGTGACCTTCAGCATGGAGAGGGTTAAGAAGATCAAATCCAATATCGATCTATCAAACTGAATATCAGCATTAGTCTTCAACGTATATCTATTATGCATTGCCAGATATATATCGAGCTAGAAAGCATAACGTCCATGACAGTGCGTTAAATGCACTTCAAGTAGATGCACACCTGCTTGTCTGTGTCTATATCGCGCTGATATTGCATGCAATATATCAGAACGATATTCCATTTCAATACTTTGTATTATGGGCAAATATGAAATATTCCCAACGGCAAAAATCTGTAGGTGTCCTGTTCCAGGATCCTAACAAAATCCTAACAGGATCCTGGTAGGACACCTTCAACTCGGATGTCCTGATTTATTTTGAGCATCCACGTTAGATGTTCTGACCCGGACACCTAACCGAACATCTAACTATATTGCTGTGTGACACCTAACAGAACACCTAACTATATTGCTGTGTAAATACAACTGTGCCTTTCAACTGTTATGTTTCATATGAAACATATTAAGCCAGGAAAAGAATACTACAATCATCTCTGAACAGAACGCTGAATGCAATTGAGTTTAACAATTAATTTCGCTCAAAAAGTCAATAGTGCATTCAATGTGATTGTCAGGTAATGGATTACTAGTATACGGCATGTCATCACCAAGTGACTCGTCTGTACTTTTCTCCAGGCCAAATCTCTTGACAACATAGTTATATATTTATAGCTTAGTCTAGATGTCTTGAAGTATATTCTCGCAATACAGACTGATAATGTTTATAGGTACGGGACCGTTCGGATTATCGGGGATTCGATGTAACAGTATAGCATGTCCCAAACATGCAATACAAATATGCACACTACGACACGTGCCAATGGCAGTTAATTTGAAAGAGAACGCCTATTTTAGAATGAAAACGCACATCGTCATAATACAAGACGAATCCGCCACAAGATACGTTTGAAACAACAAACAATATTGCTACACGCTCATGCTGCGGTCATAAGACTTAATTATTCATCACACAATTATATTCATTATCTCAAATAGAAAGATAGGGCATAATCTTTTCAATTCTGTAGATTAACATTAAAGTGCGGTCATTTCCAAAACAGCTGAAATGCAAGTGGCCAATCGTAACACGTAATACAAGTACGTCAACAGTATCTTTACGTTGCAAGCGTCAACTATGCATGATTATCGTTCAGCACTTTACAAGGACAATTATGTTTTACATATCGGTAACATTTCCAATCATATCATGTAACAGAACTGAGACACGGTCTGTTAAGAGGTGCTTAATATTAATTAGAAACGGTAGACACGTAGCCTTGAGGGAACCTCTTCATTGGCAAATCCGTTGCATGCGTATGTACCACGTTGTATTATTTTGATAAACGATGATAATAATATTAATAATACAGCAAATGCGGCTTTGTCTTCTACACCCATTTATCGTTTAAAACAGTTAAAATCAATTTACAACAATTACTAGTTCAGTGGGCATAAAATACATTAATTAATACTAAGAAATGTATATATAACAAAATGCTAAAGAACATTTATAAAACCGTATCATATACGTATAATACCGCATTATATACGTAATGAATACATTTTATTTTATCATTATTATTATTAATATACACGGTTTAGAGCCGCTTTCAAGATTCTTTCACTTATATCACGGCTTGTCTGTCTGACGGTAAGAGAACACCCGCAGCATCAATGTCGCGTCCTACTGATGTCTGTTCTATTCTGTTTTCTATATCAGCTGGCTCATCCTCGAAACACATTATACTTAAACACATTATACCTACTTAACATCCGTCAATGGCTGGTGTTGCTACGCTAGAAAAGTGTGAAATGCAGGATAGGTAAATATTTTGCAGTCATGCTCAAATAAACGGTTTTATAGACGATGTCTTTGCAGTCTGAACCCTAATAGTTGTGAAACGTGATTAAGCTAAAGCATTAACTCATAGATCACAGCCTTTTCATTAAATATAAGCCTGAGTCAAGTATAAGAGGTAAACAAGAGTAGAAAGCTCGCTCAAGGGCTGTGAAAGCTAGGAGAAAAGTCCCCGCGTATTTCCTAATAATTACATCAATTTGCGCGAAGTAATTTAAAGAGCTGTTTGTCAAGCCTGTCTGTCGCATCGAGGTCTAATAGTCATCTGTAACTGTCGCCTGTTCACCTGACGTGTTAAAATACAAAGCAACCTGGGGACGCTATCATCATACCGTTGTCTCCAAGAACCTAGGCAAAAGAGAAGAGAGAGAGAGAGAGAGAGAGAGAGAGAGGGAGAGAGAAAGAAAGAGATAGGGGAGAGAGAGGGAGAGGGAGAGATAGGGAGAGAGAGAGGAAGAGAGAGAGAAAGGGAGAGAGAGAGGGAGAGGAGAGAGAGGGAGAGAGAGAGAGAGAGAGAGAATATTGTCCTTGGCATAGTCCATAATTATAGTTAGTGTATTTACAAAACAGCCCAAAGGCATTCTCACAGACATCACCAATGTTTAACAATGAATACTCCACGGACGGTGAGGCCAATGGTCAGTTATTAAGGAGGGAAGTTTCTGTCCTTGACCATCAGACTGCAAGTCATTGGTGTTTGATTACGGTGATTAAAGTTACTTCTTGGCGTCATATTTATGTGTGTAGTCGCAGGTGGGAACACGCCCTCCTACAATGGTACCCTGTCCTATGGTTAATCATAGCCTAGGAAAAAAACTCCCTTTAAACACACTTGTTAAATTTCGCGTCGTGGACAGAAAATACTATAAATCCTGAAATGGGGATTGCGGACTACCATTAAATTGTTCGAGAAATAGAAATATTGCTTTTTTTGGTACTCGTTTGACCTTATCTGTCCATTCTTACACATAGCACATGCTACTGTCTAACCTATGGCTTTCGTTTTATGGTCAAATATTAGGAGTGTTCTATCTCACACAATCGTTTAATGCTTACCAATGACGGCTCCTGTCGCGGCACTGGAGTTATTATAGTTATCGCAACGTAAGACATCGTTTGATCACAAAACACAATACAGACTATAGTTAAGGGATGAACCTATCTATTCAGTAGTTCAAACCTCTGATTCTAATATATTCCCCAAGTACATAACTACTGCTTTAGGCCGTAAAATGCCATGTATCCCAGACAAAACCAGAACCAAATAGATACATTAAGCACAGGATAATACATTGCTTATATTATCAAACTACGATACACTGCATGTTTTGTTCGTCCAGTGTTAATAACATTGAGACCATAGAACAAAATACCCTTTGATTTTATTTAATATATATGGTACCGGACGATCCAAACTAGGAATATCAGTAGATTGTTGCTGGATACTAATACTCCATCTAGTAAACGATATCGATGCACTGGAACCCTCGTGCAGGATGCCATTACGTTGCTGCCACAGCCAATGCGATCAACTGATGCTGGGAGTGTCGCAATATTAGTGCAATTACCCGCCCCGGAATACATATAATCACAGATAAAACTCAATGACTATCCAGATAGGTCGCAGGTTCCGGGAATAGTGTGTGTCAGCCTGTGACAGTAATCCGGGGTTGGTCTGGTGTAACAATTAAATTGCTTCGCAGCCGATGCTTCACAAAGAGATAATAGTAGATTTATGCAAGATTTGTGAAAGCGTCCGATCATACACTGGAGACAAACCAAGCTCCTCCGGGAGCCAACTTGGACAAGAGATGCTTCTACAAGACAACGTTGACATCAATCATTCGGTTTAAATTATTTGAACTCTCCCAGAAAGAATTGCATTTAAAGTTTTAAACCCATCTCAGTCATAGATATAGTTTGACGAAACGTCCTTCAAAGGTTACACCGTTCTTAATTAAATCGTTATCGAGACGTATCTCCTATTGGTCTTGTACAACAGGTAGTAATTGAAAGGTGGAAACTGTGTCATTATGTCACGAAAAACAAACCCTAATATAAAAATTCGCAATGTTTAGTTGCCAGTTTGTCCAGTTCAATTATGCGTCCATAAGGGTCACGGTGTGTGATGGTCTTACTATGTGTAAAGCGACAGCAATGCTACATTACGGCACGACTTGTAAATAACTTATTGAAATATAGACCGATATGTTGCAATTGGAAAAAAAATCCAATAGGATGGTATTGAACTTCAAGCAAACAGAAGTCTCGTGTATTCAGCAAGCTATCAATACAAGACTGGCTGTTGACTTATGCAGGTTCTTGCTTTGCATCTCAACATTGTATCCATTCCACTATGACTGGAATTGAAAAAGTCATCGCGTACGTAAACTCAGCACTGTCACTATTTCTTCCGTTTCTTGTATTTTTATATCGGTCAATATCTGTTTTATTGCTCCCGAACTCTGCTAAATTTAGGTATAGCACTTTTAGTAATTGGTGGAAGGTCTCAGTCAAGGTTGCTCTGTCTTGCGGAGATATTTAAAACAGAGACGAGTCCTGAATAACTCTTAAAGTAGATGATGCTCCCGCGTCGTTGTTAGGGTCTATTCAGCTTGCTGGAACAGATTGAACCAGTTCATTACGTGAATAGAACTAGACAAGATGGCCCTTGTCAAAGCCAGAAAATGTCACCCACTTAGGGATGTCGCAACGGCCACAGTGGTAGACCTTATAGTGCAGAGAACAGAGAAAACAATGGTTTTGGCGATTGACTAATGGGGGGAAATAGAGTCGATTTGGTGGTGTCGCTTTTTTGAGAATGGGTAAAAATTGTGGCTTGTTTCACAGTAATTGAATAAAGTGGGAAGCGACGTCAGAGAGCTTAAAGATGATCTGCCCATGGAGCTGGCACAAAAGGATGTCATCTCTTTTAAATAAAACCTTTTTGACGAAACTGATCAGCCATGCTGAAACCTCCTCAAGAAGTGAGTCGGACATCATTAGTGCAATATTGGAAATGACGACGCTTTATGGTGCCAAACCTCTCATACCGTAGACCTTTGAATTCGATGGGGGTATCGATTACATTTTGCATGACTACATAAAAACGTTAGAAAAGCTTTTAAGTTTTCGGAAGTGTTTTGTCGAAAAATCCAATTAAGCATGTAGATGATATTGAGAAGCACTATTGTAGAAGAAACATGTTAAATGGACTGACACGTCATACCTTCTCACTGTTAAATGGACTGACACGTCATATCTTCTCACTGTTTAAGACATCACGAAGCTCGCTAGATCAGAGGATAAGAAGTGCATTAATCTGATTCAATCCATCTCCAAAAACTGATAGAAATATTCCAAGATGATATAATGCGAATATGCATGCTATTAGTTGAAGTATCTATGACTGAATGTATGCATTCCTTGATTATGCATGCATAACATGACTGCATTTCAACTATTGATATTGTGTATGAATTTGTCATAACAGTATAAATTGCAATGCAATATTTGCCCAGCAATGACCAGCCGGACACTTGGATGATCAAATCGTGAATTCAGGTTCGCATTTATAGCACAAAATGTAATGCGAAATAATTACATTCATCTGTCGTATAACATACTAGGGGGCAGAACATGTAAAAGGGCAGGTGATACTTGACTATCGCATGCCATTAATTAATCAGTCGTTAGATTTAATGACATTGAACGTATATCTTACTGGGTAGTCTGGCACTATGAACTCCAGTATATAAACCAACTACTAATATATATGTAGCAACCGCTGATGCGTTTCGTTTTATTTTTCAAGTGGAACGAAAATTGATGAGAAAAAGCTATTACGAAACTTAATGTTCATTATTAATTTAAATGGCCAACATGGAGCATTTCCTTAGGATAAAAAGTTAGAAATCCAGACGTCTTGGAACAGTAGATCTGTTTCAAAGGTATTGCAAAAACAAGATATTTATTTACGCTGAATACACAAGCAGCTTCTGTGGAATTCTACAAACAGTGCTTCATATTTGATCGTTGAGCTGTGGTAGAATTCAAAGAAAATGTTCACAAGAAGAGAATGATTGGTGATGATTGCTGGGCAGAACAGCATCCATTAATTAAAATTGCCCTTGTGCATGATTTAACGCAAGATAAACTGTGGATCATATGAACGTCGCTATAATATGCATATTAATTTCGCACGTATTACGATACCGACCATTATATTACTGTAAAATACCTGAACAAACTAAGCAACGACCAAAAATACGTATAATTAATATTCATTCAAAAATAATTCGAAAATAATGTTATTTTCATTTACATTGCAATTGACAACTTTCATTAACCGACTAGTGACATTCATAACGAAATATATCTGTACGCAACATTCTTATGTTCGTCGTAGTAATTAATCTACGTATTTAATAAAAAGCATGGCATATATTCACTATGTGTTGACATATTTCATGGTCAAACGTAATGTATCTTAAATGTCTACACAGGTATACTGGGCAACAAGCTATGGTTTCCGCATGTGTCACTGGTTTTCAATATTTTCATATTATATTTATTTTTCATCTCGCGATTGTTATGAGTGTATGCCTGTAATAGTGTTACCAATGGTTACGTTGATAACCAGCGCTCCCCATTTAAACACACCAAAATAATACAATGATCACAGCCTGCATGGTCCAGAATAACAAATTGAAATATAGATACCAACCTCCAAACCACGGCCATTATCATTACTTAACATCCGTAAACTGACGGATGTTAAGTAGTGTAGTAATAATGACCGGTATTTCGAGGATGTGTAGATACATTCTAATGTTGAATTAATTCCAAATATTCGCGCCAGTTCTAAAGAATAATTAATCACCTAAAAGAAATGTTCATCGGAAAGAGTATAGTCGTGTTATTGTACGATTACTAGGTAATTGCTGTTCGGGTTTTCTCATCACAGAATCCCTTTAAACGTAATTGGCGATCACGTAGCTATAGGTGATGCTCCTTGATTTATTCCGTATACTAGTAATGCATTAACAAGGGAGCTTTATCTGAAGTTGCATTTGTTGAAATATGGCATGAATTGTACATGGTTACGATCTTTACAATTGTTTTTCAGATAATTATTCTAAAAACGAATTCTAAGAGCTTGAGATACCATATTCTGAAAAACAATGTAAACATATAATAATATACGAAATAGATGCTATATGAATATAACGTTATATTCATCAACCAGAATGCTGTTGGGGCCACTTTTCTTGCTGTCCAACGTGTGGCAATAATAATACATTATCATTATGTATGTAATAAATTAGTTTTCCATTGATATAATGCCCATAACGATAACAACTACAAGTATTTGTAAAATGCTCGTTTTGAATAGAATTTCAATTGCATTGCAATTTAATCATTTTGTTAATTTACATGTTAAATTATTCATGTTCTGTAGCAGCTATTCCATATAGGTTCATTACTGTACCTACAAAAAACCATACCCTCAACACTACGTGTATATGGTATAACGACAGGTACATAATACAAAGGGCAATGCAGTTATCATCCTTGGTCTTGTCAGTGCCAGCCGATGCTCGCAGGTTTACTGCAACATTCAGCGCTACGGATGTTGCGGGTTTCCTCCTGCCCTAAACTGACAAGTCGTGATATAAGTGAAAGAATTTTGAAAGCGACTAATGTTACACTTTACTGTCATAATCGATAATTTTGGACTTAAAACATTGATAATGCTCTTCAGACATGACAAGGTGACGTCAGAATAACGTCTGTCGACGTTTGACGGAGACAGTCCGTGCAAGATGAGAAATGTTGACATTTAATTAGTGCCCATTATTGCCACGCTGCACACGTTTATTAAGAACATAATTATGCAATCATTGTCAGCCTCACTTTGTTGAATTGAATACGCGAACTTTTCCTTTTTCAGCAGTAATACTAATTTACCATCATAACCACAGTCTCTCGCAACGTCATAAGCATCACGCCATGAGCCATGTAATTACAGCAGATAAACATGTCCTCATTTCCTTGGGTTTTAAGCCCCATTGCGTGACACCTGTTTTCGTGATCCAGCAGGCAGCGTCTCATTCCTAACTCGCTCCCAAAGTCGCTGATGAAAATTAAGAAATGACTAATCATGTCAGACTTGGATAATTAATAATTAATGACTGTTAATGATTGATTATAGACACCGTCGTGTCACTCGTCGCACGGCCAATCGGCGAGGGAATACGGCTATTATGCTTGATATGTGCCATTTCAACACATCCGGCGGTGAACTTCGACCTGAAAGAATAATTATTGCGACTTTGACTTTCATTAAGTAAAAATACAACGGGATTTATCATTAATAATTACCACGGCTTTTATGAGGGTCTTTGAAGCTGTTTTCCAAGTCATTAGATCAAGATTTCGCATCGGTTTATAATGTAAAATGTGTTAATTCATTCTGCTGTGTGTTTTGATCAATAATTAATATATTGCATTACAGGATTCGGATTATTGAAGTTTAGCGTATTTATGTGAACTTCACATGAGTGGTTGAGATTTCTCAGATAATGGAATGTGTGATTGTGATGAGTCATGCAATAATTGTACTTTTATGACGCTTGACATATTGGATAATGACGTTGTTCACATATTTAAGGACATGCATCTCTGTGGTGCACAGACGATCCAGTAGTGTTTATTTGAATACTCGAAGACCTAAACAGCCTCGTTTCAGACTTAGTATAATATTCATTCACAAAATAAAATCATATATTAAATTGCAATCTGTAAAATCTGTAAAATGTCTGACCATCAGGGATTAGCTTGCAATTTGTTCTTCAAATTGCATTAATAATCATTATAGTGTATCATATTATATATCTGTATTATATTTGTCTATATCAAATAACGATTACGTGAGGTTCTGTACGTCACCCGGAGCAGCCTCTTCTTCCTGTTCTCCTATAGGAGCAGCCTCTTCTTTCTGTTCTCCTATAGGGGGAGCCTCTTCTTCATGTTCTCCTATATGAGGAGCCTCTTCTTCATGTTCTCCTATAGGACACGGAGTAAAGGTGGACTCACACGGGTCGATCTGTTGTAACGATGCATCGAATCGCACCTTGCGAGCGTACATGCGATGCGATTCGCAACGACCGAGATCTCATGACTAGAACAAGTTCTACTTGTACGATCAATCGAACCTAGCTCCTCGTATAACCGATCGATCCGCTTGAGCCCACCTTAACTCTCAGGTAGGGTTATCTCAAACCTTACCCATAGACTACACCGGTACCGTGGCTACGGTTGGAGCAACTCCACGCTTAGCAATGTTGTAGTCTATAAATGTCATGCTTGGTGTATTGGTTTCTACGTCACGAAATAATTACCATATATTATCCACATGCCTCTATGAACATAGAAGATTTCGATCGGGTCACTATATTCTATATCAGTAATCGGTGTCAATCTAATTGCTATCTATATCTACACATGCAGTTTGCAATTTTCGCTTTTATAAAGGTTACGTCGTTTCCTACAGGAGGGTTTGTCATTTCTCCCGATGGCAAACAACTGAATCCCGCATCATCAGAATATATTTAAATATGGATCGTCTATGACGGTGAAAGTAAATAGTTTAAATATGAATTATATTGGATGGTGTTATATGAAATGTCGTTTAGATGAAAGGCGCCGCTGAAATACTTTACTCTCTGATATATGCTTTACCTCGTTCTCAAAATAATCTAGACTTGCTTTACTGTTCTATGGGGATATTTTGAATAGGAGTATTTGGGTGAGAACAAGGTGTGACACAGACTAGGGGCCATGGTTTAAAACACACTGCAATGGCCTCTCAAAACATGTTAAGTCTTTTGTGCCAAAAATGTACGAGAGCATCTCGAGATGAAGATCTCAGACCGACGCTACCACATGTGTTTGGGCCGACGTGGCGTAATGCCGTTTAATGCCAAACAATAGCGACCGGGAATGGTAAACGTCCCCATGAGACAGGAATCAATGTTATTACCTATTAGACTAATATGCATTCCAGACCTGGTAATCGAAAAGACGTAGAACAACCTGCTCGGTAACGAGCTGTGGATGATTGGAATGTAAATGCGCTTTGCGACTTGTACTGGAAGTGAAACTATACCGGAAGTGTGACACAAGTGTGCGTCAGGTTGGCAGTTCAAACGGGCAGTTCAAACGGTGTGACAATGCTTGTGTGATTATAATGACATTGCATGGTACAGGTTTAATGAATTGCTATTTAGACTGGCCATTGTCTCTCCGCATTAGACTGAAACACGTTATAGATAAATTGGGCCTCAGTGCTTTTGGAAATAAATCGACTGTTTAACCTTTTCGGAGTAATACAACTATGCGTGCCTTAAGTAGACTCATGCGGACGTGCTATTTCTACGATAGAAATATTCGATTCTGCTTACGTAAATGTACTTAGAATATACATCAGCCTCAAGGGACGATTTGTTTGGAAATACATTTCCTAAACAGCGCTTAATGTATTGCCTTAATGTACGGAAATGCAATGTATTGATGTCACGTGACTAGAATAGCGGATGATTAGATCATTGGTCACAAGTGCAAGCACACCTAGCAATCAAGTAATGTCCCTTTAAGATGTCAACGATCTTTAAAACATTACGCGTTAAGGGCATGCGTAAAATTCCACGCTCGCAAGTCAAAGAATATTACTTATTCATCGTGAGCTAAAAGTTAGACACGTTGGTATTTTACCAGATCATGACTACGTTCAGGCTGCAATATATGTATCTACACTATACTACTACTTGTCTACAATAGTGGCTTGCTGAAAGATTTCATAGGAAAATAGAAGGAAATCGGTTTGTGCATGCGTGCAATTCATTCCCTTCATGTATTGGGTTGTCCTACTATAACCTATAAAACACTACGGGCTAAAAAGCCAAAGTAAAAAGTAGTGCTACGTAGTACTACCATGTGTTGGATATGTAGCGCTTTGTAGAGATATGTATTGCAGCCTGAACGCAGCACATATCATGTTGGTCATTATAACAGGCCATAAGAATATATCCGACTATTTTAGAGAACAGTGGGGGGTGGAGGGAGGGGGGGGGGACTACACGGAACTATCTATACTACTTATGAACTATCATCATCGAAGCACATACCATTATGCATTTGAAGGA
>JAUTBT010054317.1:0-15495 GCA_032361225.1 Lepetodrilus schrolli | reverse complement strand
CAAAACGCTACGCAGTCCAAACCCGTATTGAAATGTATGCATACATATGCATACGCATTGCTCACTGAACGGCTTGCATATTAATACATAGAATACATATGCATATGTATTCTCTACTGAACGCACCCCAGTTGTTTACCAGTCGGCTGCCATGACTGTACGCATTCCGATAACTACCCTTTTTCTATGCTCAGAATGCTGAAACTATTATTCACAGAATAAACATCATTTACAACTGCCACAAGCATCCTCTGCTTCATCCGCATCAATACCTCACAGAGGGTGGACAAGAGAACCTGACCGTGACAAGTATATAAAATTTCATATCAGTTTAGCTACACGTGACGTTTCACCTTGAAATATTGCCCAAAATGGGAGTTTCAAGAAATGATATGTAGAACATAAGTACCTAAAACAAATGGTAAATAGTATGTAATCAGATGAGAAGTTGTAATCAGAACAGCAATCGATATCTGTAATGATAGATGCATAACACCTAAACAATTAAAATACACAGCCCATTTGAGTCTGCCACGAATACTGGTTACATCAGCTGTACATTACATAACGCTTTCCTTGTTGAAGGCAACCGGAGATGCCTAAAAGAGCAGTCTCTGTGCCTAATCAAGAAGGGAGATGATTAGCATGTTAAGAATCGGAGAAGGTAACCAATATTCGTGCGTGCACATCCCTAGGAAGTTATGATGAAATCTTGTCCCTGAATGTTGGCTTCCATTAAGAAGATCACCTTGTGTAGATCGTTCCAAACTTCTCTATACGACTGCCAGCCATTGTGTTGATTTACCGTCTATCGTGCAAACGTTATGTTTCGGTCATTGCGAGAAGGTGACCAGAAATACAGTCCAATGAATATTTGGAGTTATGTCCCGTGCTTAACCTTTCCGTGACCCCTGAAATATGAGGAAAATGCGAATCAGTTTAGCAAACGATTTATGATTATGAATAATTGATATTGGCTGGATATTACTTTATAAAGGAAATAATGGACACAAGAAGACAGTTAAAAATAGCATTCTAGTAGAAACTATTTTAGTGTACATAACTTACCTAACGTAAGTAGAAACAGGACAAACCATAGTAGATGCATATTTCGGAACAACTTGCTGAGCTAGCATTTCGTTCTACAGATTTCCCAAAGACAAGTTGGGGAAAACTGTCAGTGGTCATCACTAAATAATCTTTTGGATATAATTCATCCCCAGCAGTAAGTTTCCCGTTTGGTGTCGTATGAAACACTTGTGATTGACTGTTCTACCAATTGACACCGTGTATGATGCAAAAAGATCTCGAATTATGTAGGAAAATCGACTGTAAAAAATCGAGATTGCTCACGAAATTTAGCAGGTGTCCGTTTACTTTCTCAGTTATACTTATCGATTCCATGAACTGACATCGAACCATTTTGCCAAGTTTGATATACCTAAACATGTCACCACTGGTCACAGATAAATCCAGTTAAGACCTTTTTTTGCAACTAGTCCTCCTTTAACTGTCTTGAATATTGGAATTCTCCAAAATCAGTCGAGTTACTCCGGGCGTGACACTGCATGATTGATTTTGCGACGTTTAATTAGTACTTATTTTGATATGATTTCCGCACACACACCCCTCCTTTTTCTTCCATTCTATTGACGTGTGTGTCATTTTGTAACTTGCATTAATATCTGCGACATTAGAATAACACAATTTTGTAAGGATACTGATTTAACCACATGGCAAAAAATACAAGTACAACTCGTACTCGTGAGTGTCTGTTGATAGAAATCTAATATGGAAGCCGGATGACGCATGATATGACACTCAACTAACCAACAGAACTATCCGAGGATGGCCGATTGTTGTTGTGACGTCATATACTGTTACAGCATACAAGGTCTTCTTTAGCCCTTAGGTCCCCACTATGCTATCTTATGGTTAGGATTATTCTTGGGTTAGCAATGTAATTAGAAATATTTTGGGCACATTTTATGAACAAGAAAGATAATCGTGAACATCGAAGTACTTTGCTATTGAAGAGGTGGTAACATATAACTTAAGGACTCGCGGACTGAAGCATCCGTTATAGCATCAAACTCCTTAAATGGTTCCTATGGGACGCAAAGCGATGAGACTTCGAAAATTAGTGTTAGGCTTTCATGTGTTCCTCATTAGCGCAGTTGGCTAGACGCTCGGACACTGTACTTGTCGCCCATGTGTGGGTGTCGTAGGTACAATTCCCGGCTGGAATAAAAAATATATTCATTATTAAATTTCCAGAAATGATGAAATTTAAGGATGGAATGTTTACTCAATCTTAAAGATGGGAGAGGAATACGTGGGGAAAAAAAGAGATGTTTGGGCAGAAATCTTCCCTTATTTTGAACATGGATAAACAAGATGACTATGATATTGAGAGGGTTATTTAGTTTACTATTAATAGTGCTTATAATGATCTGTATTTGTTTTGTATCATAACTGTTAATAGATGTGCATCAACTTGACAAGTAGACATTGATAACTGAGGCCAATTATCGATGTATACTATATATGTACCACATGTATATAGGTCACAAATAACTAAATAATATCTTATCTAGAAGTGTACTTTTGTAGCTATACTTCAATAATGAATGTGAAAACAACGAATACACAATATAAGATTTCACTTATCATGGTCACCTCAATTTTAATTTGTTGCGAACAGTGAATACTTTGACTGACATAACTAACTGATTAGACCTAGTAGTTACCAATGGGTCTGCTTCTCATTGTTGATGTGAATACCAAACACATTTACCTTTATTTGTTATGTATAGAGTAATCCATTCCACAAGAAAACATGTCTTATACGTCGATTGGCTCACAAACAGAAGCTGGCCATGGCTAACTGTTGAATGGAAACAAAACAATGCAGAGTAGATCTAGGTTACTTAACTTAACTTAACTTCAATGATATAAAATATAAATATTTTTTCAATTTAGATATATATGCATATCCGTAAATGTTTGTTGCCATCGATTTATCGACATGAGGTTTCAAGCAATAAATACATCAATACTTTTACTAATTGGTGCATTATGCCCAGTATACAAAGTTTTATGCGGCAATTCTGTGCATTTACCACATAAAATAATTACTTTTCCCCAATATTAACTTCGTCACATATGGGTGACAAATTTCCGCTGTGACGTAAAACAATAATTCACTCGCTCCCAATATTAACTAACCATATCGGTAGATTCTTGCAGAAAAATTTCAAAGACTTTTTTTACTAAGTGCTGTTATTAACAATAGAAACTAATAACGTCTTCTGTTTCAGGTGCCAGTACAGTTTGTGATGTTCACACAGTGAAGTTATTTATTAGAAAGAATCACCAATTTTATTTCGAAAGAATTGGTATATGTGGTATACTGCATATTGGATATTGTATGCCTCAAATACAATGCCTACTTCTGGTGACTATTGTACAAGATGACCCCTGATTATTCATAATGGCCGAAATGGAGAGGATGAATAACCATAGGCGAGGTCGCCATAGCAACACAAGCAACAGAGATGAAAATGACTTTGCCCCGGGAACGGTTCCTTCTACAAGTTCTAGGCCGACAAAACAGCTGGAGTTTCATCAAGCTATGGCTGACTTCAAGAGAATGTTCCCAAATATGGAAGAAGAGGTCATTGAAGCAGTACTTCGCACAAACAACGGAATCGTGGATGCCACCATAGACCAGCTGCTGACTATGAATGTGGACAACGAAGCTTACAGTGAAGACCTAAACTGGGAGGATGATGCCGCTCTAGCTGCCACACTGGTACGTCTAGCAACACACTAGTAATACTAGCAACACACTAGTAAGACTAGCAACACACTAGTAAGACTAGCAACACACTAGTAATACTAGCAACACACTAGTAATACTACCAACACATTAGTAATACTACCAACACACTAGTAAGACTAGCAACACACTAGTAATACTAGCAACACATTAGTAATACTACCAACACACTAGTAATACTACCAACACACTAGTAAGACTAGCAACACATTAGTAAGACTAGCAACACATTAGTAATACTACCAACACATTAGTAATACTAGCAACACACTAGTAATACTACCAACACATTAGTAATACTACCAACACATTAGTAAGACTAGCAACACACTAGTAATACTAGCAACACACTAGTAAGACTATCCACACATTAGTATGACTAGCAACACACTAGTAAGACTAGCAACACACTGGTATGACTAGCCACACACTGGTATGACTAGCAACACACTAGTAAGACTAGCAACACATTAGTAATACTAGCAACACATTAGTAAGACTAGCAACACACTAGTAAGACTAGCAACACATTAGTAATACTAGCAACACACTGGTACGACTAGCCACTCACTAGTAAGACTAGCAACACTCAGATCTGTGGTTCCACTGCTAGTAATGGTCATTTTATATTCATTAGAATAACTGCACAATTTATTCTCATTAAAACACAAAATTCTATCCTTTGTTTGGTTATTGTTCTATGTATACTGATATGTATTTGATATTTAACGGCATATTTCATAGTCAAAATGGGACGCACATACTATTGTTGTTATACAAATATTCATGTTAAGTAAATTATATTATAAAAGTAATGTAACTCGAGGCTTGGTTGTGTTCTGTCACAGGCTCTGTCTTCGATGGTGAAGGAAGACCCACTCCCTCCAAAGCGGTCACCGACTGGGAAAAGCCGCCTGCCAGATCTTGTAGGAGAGTCTCCTCCACCCTACTCTGAAGCTGTGCAGTCTCCACAGATGTTGATCTCTCCTGGTGGGCGGAAAGCAGTCAAAGCCACGCCAGCCATGGACCCTCCTATAGCTGACCTCCTGGACCTAGGTATAGAGGAGCTTGCCTTGTCAAACACGGAACCAAAGACCCCTTTGTCTCCTTGGGACAGTCCTGTGGCCTCTGCCAATCTTAACTGGAGTACTCCTGGAGCCTCGAGTGCATCAGCACGGAATGGGTCTACGTTGTCGAGCAAACCGCCACGTAATCCCGGGGATGCATCGTGCAAGGCCATGTCCAGCGTGTCGTGGATGTCGCCAGGAAGCGCACACAGGAAGTTCCACGGCCGCAGTCAGAGCATGAGCAGCACTACCAAGAAGATGTCCTACCGGAACTGGAATCCTCCGCTGCTTGGTAATCTTCCGGACGATTTCCTGCGCTTGTCTCCGTCATCCTCCCCCCACCGAGACCCCAACAAAGATCCACATCGAGACCTCCATAGAGACTCCCACCGAGAATCCCACCGAGAATCCCACCGAGAATCCCACCGTAGAGACCACCACCACAAGGACCACCACCAGAAAGAGCACCACCACAGAGAAGTTCCACATCGGTCGCTGTCCATGGGAAATGCTGGTGATAAGTCCCATCGACGGACCATGTCACAGCCCGCTAAAGTGAGTGATAACCAGAGAAATAAACGAACAAACATCTGTTCTTCCAAATCCAGTAGGATGCTATGATATTTGATCCGAGTTACCTTTTACGCCAACAATTCAGCTAGTAGTACATATTGGCAGATTCATCTTTGAGGTGATTTTAACCCATGTTTCAGGTGATATCGTCGCATGCGCACCACTTCAGCTCAGACATGCTGCAGGAGCGCATTAAGGAGAACGAGCGTCGGCGTCGCATGGCATCATCTGACCTTGACCCCGAGCAGGCACAGTACCTGGAGGATGAGAGACTGGCGCTGGCTCTACAGAACAGCGAGTTTCTCCAGGAGCTCCGAGACAATGAAGACTTCATGAACACCCTGGAAAGAGGTGAGGCTTTCTAAAGGTGTTTGGGTGCTAGCTAATACTAATAGCTTGGATGGTAGACATTACATTTCTGATGTATTCATGATAGGATGCAATGGCTGAATTCTAGTGGTGTGGTTTATACTACCAGCCAATGCTGACAGGTTTACTGCAATATTATTTGCTACAAATGTTGCAGGCTCCTTCCTACCATAAACTGACACGCTTTGTATGAGTGAAATAATCTTGAAAAGCAGCTCTAAGCCACAACTAAAAAATAATTGTTAACAAAAGGCTAGTTAACAGAAATGTTTTATTTCTTAATATTAATTTGTTGTTTAATGTTGTATATTGGGACCATTGATTTGCTTTGCAGATCGAATGAATGCAGTTGCTTTTGAACCGACAATTTCTCCACTGAGTCCAGATGGAGATGGTAAGATACAAGTGAACATTACATTTTTAGTGACATTGCATCACAGTTATGTGGAGTTACAATACCTAAAATCTAAATTCCAGTCTATCCCTCCTGTTTATGTGTCACATATATTTCAGACAGGATTGTATAGCAGCTGTCACAATGGTCACACACATTTCAGACATGATTGTAAAGCAGCTGTCACAAGTGTCATATATTTCAGACATGATTGTATAACAGCTGTCGCAATGGTCACGTATATTTCAGACATGACTGTGTATAAGCTGTCACAAGTGTCACATATTTCAGACATGATTGTAAAGCAGCTGTCACAAGTGTCATATATTACAGACATGATTGTATAACAGCTGTCGCAATGGTCACGTATATTTCAGACATGACTGTGTATAAGATGTCACAAGTGTCACATATATTTCAGACATGATTGTAAAGCAGCTGTCACGGTCGCATATTTCAGACATGATTGTAAAGCAGCTGTCACAAGTGTCATATATTACAGACATGATTGTAAAGCAGCTGTCACAAGTGTCATATATTTCAGACATGATTGTAAAGCAGCTGTCACAAGTGTCATATATTACAGACATGATTGTATAACAGCTGTCACAAGTGTCATATATTACAGACATGATTGTATAAGAGCTGTCACAAGTGTCATATATTACAGACATAAGTGTATGACAGCTGTCACAAGTGTAATATTTCAGACATGATTGTAAAGCAGCTGTCACAAGTGTCATATATTTCAGACATGATTGTATAACAGCTGTCACAAGTGTCGTATATTTCAGACATGATTGTATAACAGTTGTCACAAGTGTCATATATTTCAGACATGATTGTAAAGCAGCTGTCACAAGTGTCACATATATTTCAGACATGATTGAAGGCTATGGAGATGACAGAGACGCTACACTGGAAGCGTTTCCGTTCAGTCAACAACTTCCCAAGACCAATGACGATGACGCTGAAATGAGGAGAAAGCTGAGACATATGGGCAAAGGTTTGTTATGCGACTATGAAATGTTATTGTCTGTGGGCACTAATTAAGTGACGTAGACTTTTGTCAGAATATTAAAAAAATGAATGTACATTATTGTCATTCCTTATGGAGTGTAATTTGTAGGTAGTAATGAAGGGACTTAACTTTGTTCAAGATGTCAAGATATTTGAGAATACATATTGTCATTTCTTTTCAAGGTTTTACATTTTTTTCTTATATTTCAGCATCCAGGAAGCAGTTTGCTGCTTTAGCTAGGAAATTTTTCACAAGGAAGAAGAAAAAGTCGTCAAAACAAATGTATCATTTTTGTCATCATACACATTACACACAGTAACCATATTCTTACAAAGTTTTCATTTAGTTTTAAATCAGATTTACAGGAAAATGTAAGTTAGTCATATTCCTTAGTTTTGCCAGACTTGGAGAGAAGTTGGCGCCTTCTCGTATGAATCTACTGGATGAAGAGAAAGATGGAGACAATGGATTAACTGAGAGTAACCGACCTTACAATGGCACGCCAGATTTCCCTCCCTTGGTAAGTTCATCTTGCAGGGGTGCGTTCAGGCTGCACTACTTTTCACTACACAATACTATGTAGTGCTACGGAAGCCGTTCAACCAGCATATGTAGTACTATGTACTACTACCTTTCCCTACGGGTTTGGATCCCGTAGTGTTTTGTATAAAAACCCAAAGGATGAAGCCAATGGACTGGATTCATGCACAAACTGATTTCCTGCTATTTTCCTACGTACCTGTTCAGCCAGCCACTACTTTCTAGAAAAGTTGCATAGTGTAGTATAGTGATTATGATCAGTTAAACTCTAGTTTTATGACGTGTGTCGGAGATTTTGCCATCTTGATTCTTTCCATTATATCTGCGACTGTTCTACAATTCCAGCCTGCCCGAGTGTCCTCTGTGCCAAGAATACGAACTGTACAGCGCCCCCACTATCATCCAGACACGGTGATCACCTACAACCCAGACAACTCCCACCACGTGTGACCACTCTCCACCACATGTGACCACTCCCCACCACGTGTGACCACTCCCCACCACGTGTGACCACTCCCCGTCACAGAGAAACTAAAACATTGAGATGGAGCCCATCGTGTGTGGCTGTCTGACAGCCACTTGTATACTGACTTACCCTGGTGTTTTACAATATCCCTCTGATCCAGTCGTTACAGAAATTAGATTCTGTTTTGTGAGATATTTTGAGTTGTGAGATACATTGACATTGTTTGACTATCTTTATCTAGCTAATTGCACTAAACACTGAACAGAAGCAATGCCCTGTAGCAGCATTGTTTTACATGTATTCAATAGTAAGTTGGCGATATGTATATAACTTGGATATGGAAGAATTTGCAAAGATACTAAGTGATATGACATTTGAGTACTGACTGATTCACTATTAAAATAATAGATAGCAAAAAATAGGAAGCAAAATGAAAGATATGAATGGAGTAGAGCATGTTGTAGAAAACTGATGAAATCCAAGTGTGTGTGTGTGTGTGTGTGTGATGGAGAGTATGGTACATGTAATGTATCTGGGGGATGTGCTTCCTGTCTGAGAACACTGGGCCTGTCAGCATGTAGTGTTGGATAGAGGATTTTGTAGCACTCGAGAAGTGAACAGTTGAAGCAGATCAATGAATTGTAGCCTTTTTATTGATGCAAAGTCATAGTGACTTACCCGGACCAAGGAATGTATTTTCTTCAGGTTACATATTAACACCACATAGCAGTAATTTGCATATTTGAATGTGTCTAATGGACACTAATAATTATTTTACTAAACAATGGAAATATTCATTCAAGACCAATTCATACAGTAAACTATTAAATACCGGTATGTCTGTTTTTTTTAGATCCGTGTATTATCTGTGTATCGTGATCACTGTTCTCTGTTGTGTTGTACTGTATGTACCCAGATATACCATTGACACCTTATGTAGTGCCTTTGTGCCGCCCATGTGAGAAGTTCTTCTATTTTGAGTAGATGTGTACATGTACTTGCAATGTATGGAGAATCTGAGACTTTGTACAGGCATGTGTATATAATATTCTGAACCAACTTACTGATGATGATGTAAAGAATCTATCTTGATTTGTATAAGTGATGAAATCTTGCTCTGAGTACAATAATGATGAAATATTGTTCTGAGTACATTGAACAATCAAGTCATACGATGTGCCAAATTCAAGTTTTTAGATATTTTATTTTAAAAGGAAACATACTGGCTGAAATTGAAACTGTTCACTTGTCATTGTACACCAACCTTTATGCTTTGCCGGTTAAACATTCACATGTTGGCAAAGATGAAAGATTTATCAGTCATCAATGAACCTGCATGCAACTTATATTTAAACATTGCAACCACTTGCGCAATGAATATTTTTGGAATGCCTAATGTTTCTGGAATAATTGTGACAAGTACGCGAGAGATGTCAGAAAGAGTGTTGTTCTGTTGTTGTTTGTCTGTGCGAGAGACGGTGTGAGGGACACGCTGGAGTATTCTGATTATAGGGTTCACCGTTATGAAAATATACTGTTCCAGACTTGCTTTATTTTTAGGATTCTCGTCATTGTGCCTCACAATTATTCTTGGCACCGAGTTGGAAGTATTTTCAAAGTTGTCAATGAAAATGTATCGTTATCTGGTAAATAATGATAGATTGAATATATTAGTATTCATATTATTTATTGAGATTGTTGTCGGCCAACACTTGTTCATCGACCTGTTGGAAGTGGGACATGCATTATATGGTAATGCTTTGTGAACCCTGTATTTCTCTTACTGACCACTCATGTCCTGTGATTGGCGAACTGTTGGACACGTATTATACTCGTCAAACGGCTGATATGAGATTAGTATGTACAGGGCTGAATATACCTCTTTACTTGTTTGTTTATTTGTTACAAGAACTTGTTTAAAAAAAAAAAGGATGTGAATATTCAGTTTTAGTCAAATTGATTTGTTGTGACAATTATGAATGGTATTGTTGTCATAGTGTAAAGTATGTATTATAACAATATTGCATTATTTTGTCTAGTGTTCACTAGTGTTTTTATCTACCAGTTATATGTACCTAAGCTATGCTACTAGTGGCTGACACATATAGGGCATGACACAGTGTTTCAACACAGGACAGATAACTCACACAGCATACCCACAGAAATACTTGTACAGTTTATGAACTTGTAGGAAATCTGTTCTCAGGCTTTAGGAAATCATTTGGTCAGAAATTATTACGATGGAAAAATTTATCAATTAATTGAGAACTGCAGTAGAGTCTCTTTGCTTTATGAAAGAATACTTCGCAAATACAACTGTTTCTGAGGAGGACTGACAACTGTAGGAAGTCTCTAGATTCAGGCAGAGTATTAATTAGTATACATGTACTAATAGTCCAGTGAAAATGGAACAGTTCTGAGTGCCATAGTCCTGTGGACACTGCTGGTAGTATGGTTATACTGTAATCAACATGTACATGATATTCTTGTCCAGATATAGTATATTGAAATACTGGTATATTCTTGATTTTGATATAAATACTGTATGAAATGTTAAAAAACCAATATTGAGGGATATTTGCTAGATATATCTGGGACTAAAATTACAGCAACAATGTTATTGAAAATATCATTTTAGAATTACAATTAATTTTATCCAGCAATTAAAATGAATACAACATTCTACAGTGAACATATATCGGCTATTTCACCTTCTCCCTGCTCAACATGCAGTTGTTTTCAGCAGCTCGGTGGTCAATTTGGTCCATCTCAACTTACTCCTGATAAATTGTTACTATGTTAACATTAGTTGGCCGGCTAGACAATGTTTTGGATCCATAACATCTCAGGGTAATGCTGGTCATATACTTCTACCATTTTCTATTTATTATCCTGTGTTAAAATACTTATTTTTATTCATTTTCATCTTACATAGACCACTGTATTGCCAGCAATCTGAGTGTATCATATTATATCTACCAGCATTTAATTTATTCTCCCTATACGGCTTTGTATCTGCCCCCTTTGCCGCAATTCATACCACGGACTAGATGCAATAAACACATGAAGCATGGACACTTCTGTCTGTTTTTATTCACCCACATTAACATTATATAATAATTTATCAAAATATCTGTCCTTAATTTGGTTAGCATTATGAAACATACATGTAGGATTGTGAATGAAGATGTGCTCCGTCGTATGATTGTGAATGTCGACATTCTCCACCATATGATTGTGAATGACGACATTCTCCACCATATGATTGTGAATGAAGATGTGTGCTCCATCCAGAGATTGTGAATGCTCAATCACAAGTAAATTTGCAATCCTTTGGAACTACAATTCCTGGTTTTATATGATTATTTTGTGTCTAGATGCAATTACATTATCCAATGATACACTAACAAACAACACATCTGATGATCTTGGTGTAGGTGCTGGTCTATTATTGCAAAGGAAACAACACTATTGATCAATAATAACATGACAATAACATATTGGTGGTCCTTAGGAATGTGCTTTGCATAGTTGTGGTTTGACTTCACTGAAGTATACATTACATGTATACACCATAGTAACATAATGATAAGACGACCACATCACATAATTAACAGTCATACATTTCATCAAAATGTCGCACATTCAAATTAACACCAACAACGCTCGCTTTAGTTGAAAATAAATGTTCACTTGTCCAAAGTGACCCAGTGTATTGAGTAGATTTCTGTTAAAAATGTTGAAAATCTTATCAAATCGTGCGAGAGGAAATATAATAATAAAAGAAGTATATCACAGCTTCACTCAGCAATAATCATTCAGGACATTCTCACAAATGATGTCAACAGCAGTAACTGTCTACTCATCTGCTCATTGGATACTTTATCAGCCAATGACAAGTCTGTAAAAAACATTTGATCTATTGCAGCTACCATACAAGCATGTCCAGTGTTATTCAATAACCACTCTGGCAAGACATTTAGTGTGACAAATGAGTGGCTGATCACAAGTTAGACTTTTGCATGGGCTTATCAAGAAACTCCTTCCAGTAGTGAGGTCTTTGTAGAACCTCATCCCCTTGCATCATGGCTCCGTACAAGTTCTTGTAAATCTGAAACAGGAACACCTACCAGCATTTCATTCCAATTCAAACGTTCTAATATTCATATCATATTTTACAATTGGCTCTATGTTTAGTACATACTACTAGTAAACTACAGATGATATAAAATTAAAACTATTGCGTCACACCTACCATTGAAATTGTTAATACTTCATTTCATTATTGTGACTTGAAGGGAAGTTATGTCGCTGATAAAGTTGGGAAAATAAATAGAATACAGGAAAGACAATGACATGCATGGATCGGTATGAAGAAAACATGGAATTGCCATCTGACCTGGCCATCAGAGGCGCCGATGGGCGAGTTTAGAATAAAGTCAGGTGGCGCCATCACGTCTACTAGGGTGATGGCGTCATCCTTTAGCTCCACACACAGACGTAGGATGGCCTCGCGGATGATCTTTGGCGGGTTGCTGCCTGTGACGTATCCTCCTGGAAACAAAACTCTTGTCACATCACATCTAGTTTCATACTAAACTGTGCATTGTGCAGCTCAACTGCTGCTATAGGACCAATGTTTCCCTGTATCATTTTACTGCAGTAATTCAGTTCACAATCAGACCAGGCCTACCATTCACAATGGTGCCACAATGTATTAGTGGATTGGTAGAGAGCACCCTATTGTTAGACACACCATTCTTGCCACAAGCAAAAATGTCAAAAGAAAGGCACTGACATATACATTATTACGATCTCTGAAGACAAGTTTGATGTTAAACTGGACCATGGCAATCCTGAGATGCAAACCAGTTGTGTGGATATGAATCCAACTGCCTTGGCCAAAACCAGTAGGACCACATTGCAGCAAACATGGCTACAGACTCATTATCCATTACTTAGAAGTAAATTATGGGTGGGTGGTAGTGCAGTGGTAGAATGTTGGTCTTCGGAGCCAAAGGTTCCAGGTTCAAATCCTGCCCCAGGAGCCCGGCATCAATGTTTGCGGAAGTTACCTTTCTGACGTGATATTGATACGATACGACTGTAGAACGGCAATGCAGTTATCATCCTTGGTCTTGTCAGTACCAGCCTGTGCTCGCAGGTTTACTGCAACATTCAGTGCTATGCATGTTGCGGGTTTCCTCCTGCACTAAACTGACAAGCTGTGATATAAGTGAAAGAATCTTGAAAGTGGAAATAAACTCCAATTCTATCTTACCCTGGTACAGAGTGGTCAGGTGTTTCTCCATGCTCCACAGGCCGTACAGTGTACACAGTCGAGTCAGCACCGGCTTCAAGTCAGCCGGGGTCTTCTCACCATTGTGCTCCTCCAGCAGCTTCACAAACCTCTCTAGCACCGTCATCTGAAACAAAGACATGATGACTGATGTGATGATGTGATGACATACACGATGACGTACATGATGACTGACATGATAACTAATGTGATGACATACATGATGACTGATGTGATGACTGATGTGATGACTGATGTGATGACATACATGATGACTGATGTGATGACATACATGATGACTGATGTCATGACGTACATGACGTACATGACATACATGATGACTGATGTGATGACATACATGATGACTGATGTGATGACGTACATGATGACTGATGTGATGAGGTAAATTAAGACAGATGTGATGTACATGACTGAGGTGATGACGTACATGATGACATACATGATGACTGATGTGATGACATACATGATGACTAATGTGATGATGAACATGATGATGTACATGATGACTGATGTGATGATGTACATGATGACTGATGTGATGATGTAAATTATGACTGATGTGATGACACACACAATGACTGATGTGATGACGTACATGATGACTGATGTGATGACATACATGATGACTGATGTGACAATGAACATGATGACTGATGTAATGACATACATGATGACTGATGTGATGATGTACATGATGACTGATGTGATGATGTAAATTATGACTGATGTGATGACATACACAATGACTGATGTAATGATGTACATGATGACTGATCTGATGGCGTACATGATGACTGATGTGATGACAAATCTATGGCAAACTTGCATTGTTCATGAATGTTCTAAATTATTATTACAAGACTGCTATAATTCCTGATTAAATGACCTGCCCGGGCTGAATATTAAGCCTCACTTGGAACTCTGGAAGTTTAATAGCATGGTGATTCAGTCCACCTGATACCATTATCAATGTTGTTAAGCAGATGAAAATAATGTGTTGGAAGCCAAATAGTGGACTAAGGAAGGTAATTTAGGATTGTGTCATTAGCACAATATTACCTCCCCTCCTTGTTCTCTTACTATTACTAGAAACCAACAATAATTGTTTCCTAAATTACAATACACCACTGGTCATAATATACACAGAACAACTTTGTTATACAGACAAAAGTAATGGGGTTAAAGCAGACTAAGGGAAGAAATGTAGAATTGTGATATAAGCGCAATATTACGTCGTCTTCACTTCTACAAGATAATAGTTTCCTAAATTACAATACACCATTGGTCATAATATACAGATAACAACCATTACAACATTACTTGATGCCATTGCTGACCCTGCCTGACATTCATCCACCTACAACACAACACCAATTTCAAGCTGGTCTCTGTCTACAAGTCAGTGTTAGATGGAGGGCTGTTACCTCGATGTACGCTAGGGCGAGTGTGCGGCAGTAGTACACCTGACTGTCACTGCGGGCAGTGAACAAGTCTTTCCCCGAGGCCAGCTGCTCCTTGAGTCTGTCTGCACTCTCTACCATTAGGTACGTCACGAGCCACCGGTACGCCTGCACTGCCACTGAAACGTCGTCACCAATAATCAAGGCCCACCAATCGATCAATTACCGATAGATTATTATCGACTACTGTGTACTACTATATAATATGGTCAATACTTTCAATAGCTTACATGCTTCTCATCTACACGTGTCCAAAGTGTAACAGAGGATCATGCCGATCCTGGGATTCGAACCAGAGTTGCTGGATTGAGAGTGGAATGAGCCAAGGAGCATCTTATATCACACCTGGCTACATTCTCCCCCCTCCAAATGTAGCCGGGTGTGATATAAGATGCTCCTACTGGTCTCGGCCAGCGGGGTTACCCCTTTGGCTCATTCGGTAGA
>JAUTBT010054306.1:0-15496 GCA_032361225.1 Lepetodrilus schrolli | reverse complement strand
TCATTTTGTTCAGGGGACCCCCCCCCCCCACGACCCCCCCCCCTTTGATAATTTACATGTTACCAAGAAAAAGGTTGGGTTGCACTATACATTTCCGCCAGTTGTCAACATAACCGCCAACCGAAAATAGCTTTTTCACATGTCAGCCTGTAAGATACCTTATGGGTAAAATAATCCATTGTGTGAACTGCTATTGATTAATATTGTGACAGATTTATTTTACAGCACTAATGTCTCTCACCACTGTTCGTTGTTGTTCACCGACTGTTCATTGTTTATTTAAATAATCTTAAATTAATAATAATGCAATAGTTGTTAATTAAAAAGTAGGAAAATATGGAGTTTAAAGCTTGAACTGATATTGATATTACGAACAAAATATTTTACACTGTTCGTTGTCCCTCACCACTGTTCGTTTGTTGCTTATAAAAGTTACTTCAACAGCTGGTCACTGTCTTTCCCATAGGCCGGGAGCTGATTAGACCTACCATGCACCCCCCCTCCCAGGACAAGCTTTCATGGGTAACAAAATGTTCAGTTGAGTCCACTCTACCGGAAAAATTATTCATTTGAAAGTGGTCAAATGGAGCTGTTTTAATATCAAATTATTACTTTAAAATACGTGTAAAATGGCACAGGGGCGTTTCCATGGCAAGATACAAAATAGAGACTGGCGTGGGAAAACAGTAAATTGACCATATATCGCTCAGTTTTGGAGGTAGAGACATGAAAGTTGTACCAAAATGGACCTTATGCAAAGCGCAGTACTAGAAATAGAAACTATTTCTATTTTATTTTAATTACTTTTTACATAAATGCGGATGATTTTTACACAAATCCATAACATGCCAAATTTAAAACTCTATGGAAACTAAGAGAAAGCTGTGAAAGCTATAATCTACCAAATTTAGTACGTTCAAATATGCTTAAGTTGGAATTTCAGTGGTTTCCATAGCAACATATACAAAGACGTACGCCAATTCCTTCCATTACATTAGTTATGAATAAATTACATACACTAGCAAAGTGGAAATGGACTAGAATTATCTTGTTTATAAAGGCAAATCAGTGGGTGTACACAATTGTGTTTGCTGATATAATTTCGCATTTATGTAAAAAATAATAAAAATAAAAAATAATATTTTCTATTTCAGGCATATCATATCATATAGTACTGCATAATACATAAGCTCCATTTTGGTACAGATGTCATGTCTCTACCTCCAAAACTGAGCGAGATACGGTCAATTTACTGTTTTCCCACGCCAGTCTCTATTTTGTATATGTTGCCTCTAGTGCCATTTTACATGTATTTTAAAGTAATAAATTTCATATGACAATAATCTTATTTGATTGTAAAACACATTGGTGTATTATTTTACTTGAATATACTACTCTTGTGGTTTCCACAGTGTTTGAAAGTGGTTAATATCTTCGTAAAATTCTGAATTTAATTAAACATTAATAAATATACAAATTAAATAAATATGATATATCATATTGAATTCACAATGCATAAGCTCCACATCTCTATCTGAAAGGGTGAGTGAGATATAGTCAGTTAACTGTTTTACATGCTGATCCCTAATTTTTGGTATGTTACCATGGAAACAGATCCATTTGACCACTTTCAAATGAACATTTCTTTCGTGGAAACATAATTTTTCTGGTGGACTCTACTGAACATTTTGGTACCCATGAAAAATTGTCCTGGTAGTGGGGGTTCGCATGGTAGGTCTACTCAGCTCCCGGCCTAATACATGTACTATACTACCGATCAAGACCGAATCATACTACATTTATTGGATTAACAACTAAGACAGATGGAAAAACCATAAGTGAATGTATGCGTTATTGGACGAATATCACTGAATTGATTTCAAAACATTCAACTTGAATTTCAAGAAAGTCCTCAGAAGTGGATTATCGTACGCTTTCCATGTGCAACAGGTGTTCAATATTTTGACATTGATGATTCCCCGATATACTGGCGCGGTAAATATATTACTTATTATGTCGGCATTCCGATTATTTGTTGGGAATGTCATTTACTTTGTATTGGATTTGTAGCCATAATCACGCAGAAGATTTGGGCTTCAAAAGATATCAGATAAATCTACTTGACATAATTTTACCATTCATTTTATTATGATCACATAATAATAAATTTAAGGTAACAAGTCTATAGTATTATTTTATTGTTTTTCTATCTATTTAACCTAATAACTTCCGGTTTTATCGATCGTGTCGAGTTTACGACCAAAAGTAGTCCTGGTATTTCAACCAATGGGAACGCTAGACATCTATCGGTACGTTTCGTTTTCATTCGTCTCACCCTGAAACAACACTGGGTTAATAATAGGCTATACGACCTTGCCACTAACAAAAACATGTTTATGAAAAACACTATAATAGTGCCTCTTCGTGTCATGACGGACTGTGCACGTGTAGTCGTCTGTTGACACAAGTTTACTGCGCTCCGCATCACCAGTCCGTGTATTCCGTTCAGCAGGTGCTGATTGCTATGAGCAAATGATAGCCTTGATACCGCATGGACATTCGTATTTCAAAGCGTGCAGAGCAATCTTTGATATGTTTAGTATAAGGCACACTTTCGTATATTTTATATCTTTCGTTTACGGACTGTAATATTCATCGACAGTAGGAGATGGGTACCAAACAAACGTAATATTGTATGCATCAAATCCAGACGTATTCCTTGCTAACGCCATTCCTTAATGAGGGTGTTCTGATTGTGAATAGTCCCCCCCTCTATGGAATATATTTTGAAACTAAATGTAAGGTTATATTCAGTTCCATTACTTAAGTTAGTAGAGAATGGGTATTGTTTGGTACGATGAGATTGAAAATTTAATACTAACCTTTGAGAGCTTGGGTTGCATACTCCCCAGGAGGTTTCGAGGTAAAGTGAGGGACCACTGAACCATTGACTGAGGTAAATTATTAATAATGCAGCGTATTGAGCATGCGCAGCCTTGGAGGGGAATTTGGCACATTAACATTGTAAACATTATTATTATTAATATTATTATTATTATTTCTTTTTAGAGCTACTCTCGTCTAATTAAATAACATGAGCACCTTGATAGCTAGTGGGACGTCGGGAATATGTAGTTTTGTTGGACATCAAATGTAAGGAAATTGGTTTGTATTAAAAGTGTTAATTATGTTTACCCATTTCATCGTTTAATACACTCATAGTGTTCACACTTTTAATTCATTTTTTACCAATAGTTCTCGGAATTCTAGTACCTATTTCAATTTTAATTTTAAAAATTGGCAAGTTGTTCATGCTGCTTTTCATTTTAAACAATATACAGTATAATTAAATATGATTCTTCACGTATGGATGAAAGATTCCCTCTGTGACGTAAAACAATAATTCACTCACTCACTCACTCACTCGTCAAACGTAAGTATCTGTAGTTTTAACATTGTCTCTTTTGACAATTAAATAGATCAACTAGAACCGATACTAATCATGTTTCACATTGTAAAGATTACATAATATTCATATTCATATTCATATTATGCTAACAGATGTACTAATTAACAATTGCTATTATTAATTAAATCAGTATTTTAGTTCATTGGAGAAGCTTACATTGTGTCACTAATTGGAAACATGTATTTAGTAATAAATAATTACTGTTCTACAAATTATCTTATCGACATTGAATAGATTAACATGTGGTTTCTTTGTCAATGCAATTCAATTAGTATGATATCATTAGTTTAATATAATATATATTTGTACGACTACGTGCTTTGTGAAAGGTTGGCAGATTTTAAGCTTGCTATTGACTCGTAATATTGATCAATATTGTTCAAAGTTGTGATTTTTAATTAATTTTAATGTCCTCATATGTTGTTGTTGGTTTGAAGGGTATATAGCGTCACTTTCAAAATTATTTCGCTCATTGGCTCGTCAGTTAAGGCCAGAAGGAACCCTGCAACACCCGTACTGCCGGGTGTTGCAGTAAACCTGCGAGCACCAGCTGGTACTAATACACTGATAACGACACTGCGAGAAAACGGACATTCCTCATTGTGTGGATACACGTGTATATCAGTATATGCACAATAGGCTTTCCATAGTATTCCAACTACATCACTGAGATTTAA
This sequence comes from Lepetodrilus schrolli, assembly GCA_032361225.1. NCBI lineage: Eukaryota > Metazoa > Mollusca > Gastropoda > Lepetellida > Lepetodrilidae > Lepetodrilus > Lepetodrilus schrolli. The sequence continues at coordinate 11,350 of JAUTBT010054306.1, read as the reverse complement.
TTATTGTAGGATTAAAACACACAATTATTAGCTTGTTTTAACCTTCAGACCCACACGCCGAGACGTATAAACAAAACATAAGCCAAATATTGTTAACTGCCACCAATCCTCCCCCGCATGTGAATTAACATACCCGGTTCGAACTTGAATTTGAACTTTGAAAGCCATTAATTATTGGTCTCCAGTTTCTACGTACCCATCTCATTTCGAGAAGTATAAGATTTAACGTACTGCATGTGCTTGTTTTTAACGTTTTCCAATTCGTCGACTATATATAATACCTTTCACGGTATATACTTTAATTTCCCGTGTACACCTAACCAACAAGCAGGTCAGCACACGTGTTGATCATAAGCCTCTGTTGTAGTGTGAGCTTCCAGGAAGAAAGGATTCCATTACTACGTGTTTAGAAAAAACAATCTTTGACTTTAAAAGCAGTCCCAGCTTGGGGGGTTGTGCCATGTTGAAGTCATCTGTTACTCCTACCCACTCTATGTCCTGTAATGATCAAACGAGCGTACGGTACATATTCGAGATTTGCAACCATTAAGTCGGCGCAGTAATGTGTGCACGACTGTATAATGAAGTATTTGCGCACAATCTGACGAATAATAATGAATCGAAGCAAAGAAAAGTATACAATAACATGGAAATTAATGTCCAACTTCATAATGTGTTCAACACGGAACTGGTAACAACGTTGTGATGGTACGATTTCATTTAGCAACTTCAAAGGAACAAGAACACATACAGAATTTTATATTTAAAAAAAATATCCTTTGTAATTGACATATATTCTCTTCCTGTTGCACTTGAGAATGTATAAATTCCTCACGATGTAAGCCGTTCATGAAGGTATACTAGTCCATTGACCACACTGGCAGACTTCTGTCTATTGCAATTGAATAAGAACATATGCGCAGCGCAACGAGCTAGCCAAACATAGAAGACTCGCGTTTGTGAACAGATCTCTGGTTAGAATGGGCTGAAGGTGGTTTTTCAGACAGAAATATTTTGATAGGTGCACCAACGTAAAGTCGATTATTGCGCATATGTGTACGTATTCAATGCGAACATGCACCCGGTGTGAAGCGGATAGGATGCAATCGTTCTAAAAGAACATGGTGCTTCTTGACATGGTGCTCAAATCTCAAACAGATTGCAGCGGGTCAATCCACCGCGATTTATAAACGGACTCCGTAAAAGTCCCAGAAGTTCGTAAATGATACCAACTCGTCTGATTACAACAGGGTGGTCAAACGTTCTCGCACTGAACTCGGAGCGGTGTCTGTGTTAGCTTTTAGTGGTGTGTGGATGGATATAGAATCTTCCCATCCTTACACCCCTACAATGGTGGCAGATCTGCGTATTTACCTGCTGTAGAGGTGTCTGTTACGTGAGTCGACTTCCACAGTCGTTCTCTCTACTGGACGGCCCCAGCATAGCTACAAGTGTGTACTCCACTGTACATGTACGACAGCGCTGTGTGTGTCCTTAACCACGCTTAGCATCGCTGCAGACGTATCCAGTGAGTCCTGTTACCAGTCGGTCGTCTACCCAGGAGGGTGTATTGTACGCATTACAGGACTAGGTGATGACGTTATTGACTAATCAATCGCATTCACCAAGTGAAACACATTTAACTGTGCTACGACTTTTTTCATGGTTTCCATTTCCTACAAACCATGACTAATCCGTACAGAGATTGTTAACTTGTGGGTTTGTTCAAAGGATGGCGACACATTTGTAGGATATATTTGATGAGTTTTATCTGGAAGTACTACATCCATGGATCAAAGATCAAGGGAGGTAACTCCCGAGGTAGGTACTTGGCAGTGCATGTTCATTAACGATATATTACATAACGTTTTTATACACAATGGCGTTAATGATGCCTCGCATTTGTTGCTCCGTGACTGAGTATTTATTACCGCCAATCTATTCCCTTCTACATGACCGAGTCGCTGAATGATCTACAGTGGCGTGCGGTGGTACACTGGTAGAACGCTGGACTTCGGAGCCAAAGGTTCCAGGTTCAAAATCCCTCCATCCTATCAATGTTCGCGGAAGTTACCTTTCTGACGCGATATTGATAGGATGCGATGTCTGTAGAGAGGCAATGCAGTTATCATCCTTGGTCTTATCAGTACCAGCCGGTGCTCACAGGTTTACTGCAACATTCAGCGCTATGGATGTTGCAGGTTTCCTCCTACCCTGAACGGACAAGTCGTGATATAAGTGACAGAATCTTGAAAGCGACTTAAAACCCCAATAAAAATTTTTAAAAATTTAAATTACAAATTAATGACAATGGCATTGCACAGCGTTCAACCGTACTGACATTACACTTGTTTTGTTAGTAAATTTTATATTTGTTTTTAAACAAACAATATTTCAGACAAGAAAGCAAGATTTAAAAAATCAGATAAGAAAGAATTATTATAAAAGAATCTGACAAGAAAGAATTACTATGGCCTGCTATGACATGTATCCAGTTTCACATAAACCAGGAAAACGTGATCCATCAGAGTAGTGTTTATATCAGAACACAGAACACTACTGTGGTAAAACATGGATGAAGTATCAGCTGTGTATATCAACAGTTATACTATAGGTATTCTATATGTCGTCTCAGATTCATAATGCCAATGACCTTCTGATTGGCTGCTATGCAGAATACACCTCCAGTGTAGTACATAGAAGGATAGCGAACTGTTTACCGCATAAGATTATCATAACAAAGGTTCCTGGTTACAATCAGGTCCATTTTGTCTTCATTTGTAAAGGTATATTGTTTTTGTGGGCCAAGCATAATGTCTTCATTTGTAAAGGTATTATCAGGTTTTTTTTGTGGGCCAGGGATATTGTCTTCATGGGTCAGTGAAGCTATTGTATATATGTAATTGACATTGTTAAGATGTTGTGGAGGAAAGTTTGACACTTTTCCGGAACATCAAAAGTTTCTTTATTTGTTTTACCATGTCGTTACTATAGCTTCACTATTGTGCATTCTTTGAAGTGTATTGTCTATGTGGTCTAGACATACTTCATGGGATAGGTATACTTATTTTTACTACTCTGCCACCTACTTCCACTGAAACTACTGGGAATTACTATAAGCTCATTAAAGGCCGAGGTCATCTGGGGGATATTTATGTTGTTACTTTAACAATCAGTTGTAATCCCAGGAACTGGGAGAATGAGACAATGGAAACCTATTTCTACTGAATGCATTGTACTGTGTATGTAGTCCTTGTTATAAAAAAAAAATTGTCATTTCTTTTCCATTAAAAAGAAAAGAAGATTTATTTATCTTTCTTTAAAATTTCACGACATATTTTAAATGTAGAAAAAAAAATTGTATGATACCCTATACTGTGGAAACACAAATTCAGCTGTCTGGTGAAGTGATGTGCCCTACGTAATGATATAACAACTTGCTTTGATCCACTCATCTGTAACAAAGCTGATTGTGTTTGAACTGAATGGGGGCATGAAACACCCAGTCTTAGTCATTGCTTTACTAGCTACACCAGTAATGCTTTAAGAAAATCTAGGTTGTCATACTGTAGTTTACATACCTGGTCATGAAACCAAATAAAATGATTGAACAGAGGTTATCCTTAAGGTTATTGCAATAAATTAAAAGGGTATCATTTATAATTTGAAGCTGAGTGGTATTCTGTATTGAGTGCTTATTGGGTTATTTTTGGATTATGTTAATTTCAAGCTGATACTGTTGACAGTTTAATAAATTAAGAGAATATATATATATATATATATATATTATTTTTTTTGTATGTGTATATTTAATACTAATGTTTAGAACACCTTAGTTGGGCAGCTGTTGAGATGTGTTATTTTCTGTTATATTCATCTAGTTAGATATATGATTCTGTGCAACATTTATGAATTTGTTTTTTTGAATCCTGACACCAAATATTTTAAATGCACATGAGGTGAGTTCAGTGCCATCTCTAAAACAGTTTCACATTCATCAGAGATTTGAAAGCCGTGTCTGTGTATACAGGAGTCTTACGATATCATGGTGATGTTGCAGGCTCTCTTCCCACAGACAGATTGCTGTGATATCACTGAAATATGGTAGGAATTCAAGTAAGACATCAACATGCACTCTCACAGCATAAAGAATGATATTGCCAATATCTTGTCAAATAATCACTAAAAATATACTCAACAAAATAAATTGAGGACAGGCAGATATTTAATGGGGAAGTTTTCTGTTAAATAATGGATCTCTGCTTGAAGAATCTGGTGCCATTGTTCTTCCAATGTGCTAGTGCTTGAAGCGTACCTAGAACCTGTAGACGTTAAATTTGTATGTCCAAAAAGGTTACTGGCCCTAATTTTGTTGAGTATATTTCAACTTGCCAAATAATCGCTTGTTCAAAACGAGAGAAACAGACGTGATGTAGATCCAACCGATGTATACACTATGTACATGGTTGAGGTCAAGAAACTGACCAATCTACAATTAGCATGTCAAGTAGCAAGGCTACGTTTCCTGAAGTTTTAGGATATGTTACTAGATTGTCATACTACTTGTAGATGGATGTATTCAGGAAATGATGAGCTTAACGCTTGAAACAGTGCTAATTATATAAATACTGTCACAATTTCTGCGTACAAATGACTATTCATGTGCCAACACTATATGGGGAGATTCAGGAATAATGACCAAACTGTTGCTGCGATGACTGGTGGCTTCCATCCTTGAGTTACTAAATGTACGTGTATTAAGTTAACAAAGCTATTGGAGACCTTTAGTTTTCCCATGTTCAACTTCAAGCACAAGAATTCAATGCATATTTTGTTGATCACATGATATTTGACAGGTCAGTCCAAGTTAGAATGTGCACATCAATAATATCACGTGATCAACAAAATGATGTGATGTAATGCACAGGAATTCTTGTTTTTTTAAGTTAAATGTGCGAAAACTAAAAGGTCAATTGAGTATTTTCAATGTAAGTGCCTTGATGACATATTCACAGTTCACATTCAGAATTATTTGAGAATATCTTAAGGAAATTATCATATTAGGAATTACTTTTATTGTCATTAGGAATTACTTTGATCATCATTAGGAATTGTAAGGAATGTGGTTATCATAAGAAATTACTTTTATTGTCATTAGGAATTACTTTGATCATCATTAGGAATTGTAAGGAATTTGATTATCATAAGGAATTACTTTGGGTGTCATAAGGAATTAATTTGGGTGTCATAATGTATAAACAGCAGCTCTTCTGTTTGGTGTAATGTAAACTATTTGTTGTTGTTGATGATCTTATAATAGAATGTGATTCATCAGTTCACAAGTTTCAACATCTATATTGGGTGAATATGTGTGTGTGTACATGTTCTACACAAATCAATATAAATACCTGTTGATTCTTTTTTTGGGCTATATTTGCTATAATCACAGCAGTTTAAATATTAAAATATTCCTGCTGCAATGTAATACATTTAATAATTTTAAAAAGAAAAGAATTATGTGATACTGAGATAAGAATGTGGGAACGTACAAGGACTATGAAGACCTTTGCAGATATTTTTGTTAATATTAAAATATTATGCAGTGTTGATTTTTTTGGTAATTCCATATGAAAGATTGGTCGAGATATTACCCATGCAAAGACTATGCAGACATTTATTTTCTATATTTTTGTTAATATTTTAATAATCTTTAGTGCTTATTTTTTGTACTTACATACTGAATATTGGTTGATGTGAAGCATTAAATTAATCAATGAAGTTGTTCTTTCATTTTCTCAACACCTCACCACACTCATTCACCCGTTAGTAAAAGTGTCATAATCTATATTAATTACTGTCGGGTAAGCTAGTCGATATTCCCTCCAGAGCGACCTGTAATTTCCTATATATTCTGCTTTTCACACATAGGGTCGCTCTTGCGGTCAGTAACTGTGAGATACATGTATAATGTTTCTGTTAACACGTGTTAACAGTCCAGTAGATTGACATGGAGGATTGGGATATAAGCCAAAATGTAAGTGTATTAAGTTAACAAAGCTATTGGAGACCTTTAGTTTTCCCATGTTCAACTTCAAACACAAGAATTCAATGCATATTTTGTTGATCACATGATATTTGACAGGTTAGTCAAAGTTAGAATGTGCACATCAATAATATCACGTGATCAACAAAAAGATGTGATGTAATACGCAGGAATTCTTGTTTTTTTAAGTTAAATGTGCGAAAACTAAAAGGTCAATTGAGAATTTTCAATGTAAGTGCCTTGATGACATAGTCAAAGTTCACATTCAGAATTATTTGAGAATATCTTAAGGAAATTATCATATTAGGAATTACTTTTATTGTCATTAGGAATTACTTTGATCATCATTTGGAATTGTAAGGAATTTGGTTATCATAAGAAATTACTTTTATTGTCATTAGGAATTACTTTGATCATCATAAGGAATTGTAAGGAATTTGGTTATCATAAGGAATTACTTTGGTTGTCATATGGAATAAGGAATTACTTTGGGTGCCATAAGGAATAAGGAATTACTTTGGGTGTCATAAGGAATTAATTTGGCTGTCATAATGTATAAACAGCAGCTCTTCTGTTGGGTGTAATGTAAATTATTATTATTTTTGATGATCTTATAATATATACTTTAAAATAGTCTTGAGAGTTTCTTCACTATATGCAAGTGAAATGGTGTCTGAGTAAACAAATTCCAGTGTAACACTAGAATGTGATTAATCAGTTCACATGTTTCAACATCTATATAGCGTGAATATGTGTGTGTGTGTGTACATGTTCTACACAAATCAATATGAATACCTCCTGATTACTTTTGGGGGGCTATATTTGCTATAATATTTTCTTTAAATATTACAATATTCCTGCTGCAATGTAATAAATTAAATAATTTTTAAAAAATGAAATAATTATGTGATACTGAGATAAGAATGTGGGAACAATGTAAACAGCAGATGGTACCATACTAAATACTGAATGTTGATGCATGTATACCATTGTCTGGTCGCCTGGTCACTGGGTTAGTCAGGTAAGATACATGTATAATCTTTCTGTTAACACGTGTTAACAGTCCAGTAGATTGACTTGGAGGATTGGGATATAATCCAGGGTCAGGTTTATTGTCACAGTAGCTGAACTGTGTCAACTTTAGATTCATGAGAAATGAGATTGAATAACAACATAAATTATCCTCAAGGACAAGGGGCCAACTTTCCTTGATTCTAATGAAAAGGCAATAATTGGAGACATTCACATCTTAGGTCTGACTTCCTGAATACAACTCGACATTTATATACTCACCAATAGAAGTGAACTTCTTTACTAGGCCTCATGTCAGTCGTAGCATATGTTTTTTATGATAGTAAACATGGTAAAACCTAAAATAAATTTAAGCAAATCTAAACTTCCACCGATGCACAAAACCTGCATATTTGACACTTTGACCAAATGCCCCCTAAACTATAGATGTAGATGTCCAAAACATTTGAAAGGCCATTTTATTAATTGCAATTTGGTTCGTAATTTTGTTTTTAGGCTCATTTCGACTCCATGATTTGTAAGCCTAGGGAAAACTACTCTGCATTTGTCCAGAGGCTGGATGCCTTGATGTGAGGCTGGATGCCTTGATGTGAGGCTCGATGCCTTGATGTGAGGCTTGATGTGAGGCTCGATGCCTTGATGTGAGGCTTGATGTGAGGCTCGATGCCTTGATGTGCATTTTATCTTGGATTGTCACGCAGCACGTACATTCGTCCTTTCATAGTGCTATGTACACACTCACCTGATATTAGTAATTTGCATTGAATTTACCCTAGTATATGAAATACTATTGAAGATGATGTTGTGCTACATTTAATGCACTTGATTACATGATGGTATTTCATAGGGATTCCATTTTCAATGTCATAAATGAAATTATCATCCTTTGTCTGTCAGTACCAGCCAATGCTTGCAGGTTTACTGCAACATTCATCACTACAGATGTTGCTGGTTTCCTCCTGCCATAAACTTACAAGCCGTGGTTAATCTTGAATTGAAACCCACCCCACTTTTAAAAAATAGTAATATCAAGAAATTAATGCTACCAGTATTTAAATTATTTCAATTTCAATTTGTTCTATGATATGATTAAAAGAAAAATCATTTTACAGAATTTATGAGTTGTAATTAACACTTTTTATCTTAGTAAACCGAAACATCTTTTAAGTATCGTGTCACTCCTAAAGACTTGATAAAATATTTGTTCATTATAATTTGATTATTATTGTAGTAGTAGTATTTAGTTTCATCCATGGATTAACCCTTTTACCAACATTATTATCCCATTATCTAAGCTGTTTCATCTTCTTCCCAGTTCCACTGGCAGGATGGGGTGCTGGAGGGGTTCACTGGCAGGGAGGGGGTACTGTAAGTGGCCTGGGAGTGGCGGTCCCCAGCACTGCATCTCCAGCCAGTTGATAGTACATGTAGTATTAAGTAACTGCAAGCATACCATACGCCCACTAAGGTTATTTTGGTCAGAGGTTTTTAATGGAAACAGATGTGGCCAATATATTAGTACATGTAATTTACTATCTACTGAGTGAAAGCTAATATATCTGGAAGAATATGGAGGATGCGTATCTGGGGTAATTAATACAAGGGTTGAAAATTATATAATATTTTTTTATCTTACTTTCACTAGGGCAAGTATGATTTGAACTCTTAATTGTCTAGCTCTAATCTTTTTCACTTGCCCATCCAACAGAAATGTAATGATGATGATGATGTCCTAAATTGAATGATGATGATAATAACACTGAATGATTATTGTGATGATATACAAAATTTTGTTATTTCGGTATGTTTCTGTATTAGTTTAGTGATTATAAATGGTGTTTGAAATTAGCAAATAAATGGCAACATGCATAGTTCATAGCAGACTAAAATAGTCGAGGTATTTTAGGGTAAAATGACTGGAACGTATGGTATTCGATCGGGATGTTATGGTATTTTCATGGCGGGGCCAGTCATGGGTTCACGCTCATTATTCATTAATTTTCAATGTCAGCAATTACATTGTGGGACAAGAATATTACCAAGTCGTGGTTTGGGATTCATTATTAAGCCAGGACAAAGGTCAATAAGAAAATATTTCAATCGTGATGCACTCGACGACATGGCAGAGTTGTCAACAATGGCTGTCGGTGCATCTCGGTTTTGTTGACGTGGTGTATTTCAGCATATATTCATTATTATTATTATTATTATTATTACTATATTATTAGAGCTAATCAACCTTGGTTCACTGTCGATACGCTAGTAATGCTAGAAATAAAATATGATGTATTCATTTATTTTCAGCTAGTAGATAATGCACTGAGTAGATCTAGTTTGGTGGTGATGATTTTGAATACATTTTATTAGAAATTATATATAATTGGTCATACCATTATCTCTATATATTACAACATATATATATGATGATTTTCGGGAGAAAAATAACACGTAGATTTTCCACTCGCAATTTTCACACAAGCCACAGGCATAAGATTTATGACGATCGTGATCACCACACGAGTTGTCACTTTATTTTATCTGTATAAATAACTTGTCAAAGCATAGGTTAAGGATTTACATGATTGTCACTATTTCACATTTGTTAGTTATTGTATCAACAATAATGTTAAGCACCTCGCTTCGTTTGAAGTTACGTGCGCGTAAACGCTCAGGCTATGATAGACAAGCAGTACTCTTAGTCTGGGAGTATAACTGCTAATTTTAACGTTTGTGGGAAAAAAGTAATGGACATTTTTTTCTTTCTGAATCAGTACACCCCATAATCTTTCAGAGAAAAAAAATCCCCATGTGTGGGGCATGGGCAAAAGTTTTCTCGGCACTTTGAAATTTGGTCTCACAATGGCTATTATAATAGGCGTATTGAAATATGGGGTAGGGATAACAAATTCAAGTTTATAACTAATTTCTAACTGTTCTATATAAATGAAAAATGGCATGCATTTAAAACAGTGATTACCCTTTCCTTATGTAGTTTGATGATGTCACCATCGTTAAATTCAAGATGGCGCACATTTTGGCGGAGGAAACGAAGATATTCGTCCATGCACACGGGTGACCCCCTCATACCTCACACCCAGAACCTCCGTGGGTGGTATCAATTTATTCAGGGTGTTGCCTTTATTGATATTTTACATGAAACCATTAAGAAATTTGTGTTTCGATATACATTTCAGCCAATTTTCAAAATAGCCGCCAAGCGGAATAGACTTTTCACATATATCTGTCTGTGAGACTCGTAGATAGTTAATTTTTAGGTCTATACCTACATTTTCAGGGACAAGAAACCCATTAATAACAGTGGATCAAGTAATTTAAGCATCAATCTTGATTTTCAACATGGCCGCCATATATACAAAAATATATTTCGTAATATTTCTGCCTGAAATATTCATGTGTTTCTGATGTCTAAACTCATGAATGCATTGTCCCTGAAAACATGGGTTTAGACATCAGAAACACTATTTCAGTTATAAATATTACGAAATATTTGTTTTATATGGTAGCCATGTTGAAAATCAAGATGGATGCTTAAATTACTTGAGCTACTGTTATTCATGTGTTCCTTGTCGCTGAAACGTAGGCATAGACCTAGAAATTAAATCTCTACGAGTCTCACAGACAGAGATATATTTGAAAGTCTATTCCGCTTGGCGGCCATTTGGAAACATGGCTCAAATGTATAGTGTAACCCAACTTTCTTAATGGTTACATGTAAAATATCAACCAAAGTAACATCTGAATAATGTATAAGGGGGTCATCCGTGCCCATGGCCTAATATCTTCATTTCCTCCGCCAAAATGGGGCCCATCTTGGATTTCATCATGATGATGTCACCAAACTAAATATGTCGATGGATATAAGGAAAGGGTAATCACTTTTCTAAGCTCAGTTTAAATTTTTATAGAACAGTTAGAAGTTAGTTAAAAACTTGAATTTGTTATCCCTACCCTATATTTCAATACGCCTATATAACGGGCATTGTGAGATCAAATTTCAAAGTGCCGAGAAAACATTTGCCCAAGCACCACACTTGGCCATTTTCTTTCTGATACACTATGGGTTGTACTGATTCAGAAAAAAACCAAACCATTTTCCATTACTTTTTCCCCCACAAATTTTCTCTGATTGGTTGAACGTTTGCCTAAGCCACTGCCTGCTAGATGACAGACTGAAAAGGTCTTATCAAAACAGCACATCGTTGAATGTGTAATCGTTGAATACGGAGTAATTACCGCAAAAACGGTCATCATAAT
>JAUTBT010054295.1:0-15496 GCA_032361225.1 Lepetodrilus schrolli | reverse complement strand
CGGGTTTCCTCCTGCCCTAAACTGACAAGTCGTGATATAAGTGAAAGAATCTTGAAAGCGACTCTAAACCACAATTTTTAAAAAAAAAAGTTAAAAAAAAGTAGGTCATTCAATGCCATGCAGTTTTTATAATTTGTTTGTTCAACCCTAGAAATTATCTATCTCAATCTCTTGATTGGTTTGTATGTGGTTTTGTTCTCGTTATCCTGAATTTAAAACTGGCTGCTAGAGGAATTTTGGCCATTTAATCAATCATAGAATTATCTAGACGCCACTTATTTAGAATTGGTCCTGGTAAGACCTCCGTGCATCTACTTACAGTAGCACCCTAATAATTGTAAGTTTCTGCTGGTCTGTTAATCTTTTTACTATTAGATTTAAGAGGGACAATAACAGTTGCGACACTTCAAGTAATAATTCAATTGCTATCAAGTGCCACTTTCACTTGGGACACTTAAAGGTTAATAACCACTGGTATTACAAGTGCTATCTTCAATGACATGACTGACTATTAACTAAGCTATTAAATGTATATATTATATGGACGATTTAGTTGTTATGTAACACTAACAGTGTTAGAAATTCAGAAAATAATAAGGCAACTCTTCTCTCCATAGGTCCAATGTTAATGGTGGTCAAATCTGTAACTTGAAGGGGGTTGTTACCTTTAACACTACAGATTTTCAAATGATAACCCCTCCCCCCCCCTTCGCCTACAGCATTTCTTGTAAATCTTAAAAAGTTACGGAAATATGGATGAATGATTTGAGGTGAAGAGTCAAGATTACATATTTAGCAGGAAATGTCTAGACTACTGTCTGCGAGATATCATTGGAGTGTACTGTCACTTTTGGACCAGTTTACCTTCAACTCTTATTTGTTTTTATGAATCAATATGAATCCTATCACTGGAATTATAAATACATGTACATTTTAAAATTTATATTAATTTACACATGCGTGTCGTAACCTGGAGAGATTGACCCAGTCTCCAAACAAAACAGTATTATTTTCTAAATTGCAGAACAGATTATGTGGAAATTTGCTGATACGCACCCAAATTCAAAGTAATTGCGTAATCATATATTTAATTGGGTTTTATGGCATTTTATGGCATATTTTACACAAATACACAGCTCTGTGAAATGTATCAATTTAAATGTCAGATTCATGTTAAATCATAAATTTGTGAAACAATTCATTTAGTAAAAATATGCAACATTTTATGTGCATCTCTTTCATCAGTGGTAGTAGTTCTTTAATTATGTCAATGTTAACTTAGAGTGGCAAGATCATCTTTGCAAGAGGTCAACAGTCACTAATCAGGTCAAATAAATAATGTAGAATACAACTATCTTTCCCCGACAATTATGATGTCTTTTTCAGATTTTTTTCTAATCTACAAATACCTTTATTTCCTATAGGCTATATATTGGTTGCTACACATGTAATCAATACATCACATTTCTTGTGTAGAGATTCCCAAACTCCTCACAGTGTCATTCACTTTGTGTATGACGCTAGGTGCAATACTTTCATGACATGACAGTGTACAGAATATTCCGAACAGGAACATTATCCAATGGTATATTTAGAACAGGCAAACATTTTTTTTATTGTTGGTGATACCACTTCATTATTACTTTTGTATACTAGTATATATTTTTCATATTGTTTGGTATTTAGAAAAATAAAATAGATTATTTAAATATAGATTTAATATTGCTTCCAAAGATGATCTTGCCACTTTAACACCTGTACAGGTATATACTTATAAGATAAGTCAGGTAAACAGTGATAAGACTATATCTGAAATACAGGATAGGCCAAGATAAGCATGATCAACTTGTACATTGTTTGATAACACTGCATTCCAAAGTGCTTACATTACGTGTTTTTTTTGTGTCTGGAAAACATGAATAACCAACAAATAACTAATTTTAAAATTCAGTAATGTTTCTTTTGAGTGAGTAAATTGTGGCTCAACATTGCTGAGGGAATATTTCAGCCATAAGTCACATGACAATCAATAATTTTGAGCATTATTTGAAATTGCTATTAATAGATATTAGATATTAAAATTTATCAATAATGATTCTGTTCGTGTGGATCGAAGTTAGTGGCTGTCTTTATTTACATTATATACTTCTTTTATGAATGCAATCAATATCATGAATATAGGATATATTAGGAAATAATATACTTAAATTGTTATGTAACACTGTTAGAAAAGTACAGTTAACATTAAATACTTTTACAGAATCAACAATGGCCCATATTTACTTTCAGTCCAAACACAGACTTAATCAATAGGGCATTAACAAGCTTGATAACCAAACCCAGGTCTAGGTAATTGCATGGTAATGTTGTGGATACAACAACTGTACTTTGCATTTAATTTGTAAGTTTATATTAATGATGATAACATTATTTGTTGTTCCTCTATATTATTGATGGTATGTATAATTTATGTTGGGTCTTTGATATCGTAAACATTGGGCTGATGTCACAATTGTACTTTAAATTTTTTAAATACTACAAGGATGAATGAATGAATTGGGATTTTATGTCGAAGAGGGAATATTCCACCCATACACGATGAGAAATTCTACAAGAGCTTGCGTTGATATGCTGGAAGCCATAACGCAAATGGTAGGCTGATTATAGCTCTTGAAGTTTCAAGAATAGGTGATAAATCCTGGCAAATGCCATCCTTTTCCTATAACATAATGACCTATAGCAGGAATTAATGTAAATCGTGATTTATGATGACAGTAGCACCATATGAGTATGACCCTGAAATGAATTTTAAGTCTGGTGGTGAAGATTTAGTACGTTTAACCTCCTCCATGCCTTATGGTATAGTGCTAGAGATAAATTCATCAGGGGCAGGCACTTTTAAAAAAAGGGTAACTGCTTTCGGAAACTTGAACACAATGAAGTGTATTAAAATATTACAGCGTATATTGCCTGCCATTTAGTCTGCCTGCCATTACATTGCCTGACATAGGTTACATTCAGAGTTGTGTAGGTAATTTGATAGTTGTATCTCTGCCTATATCTATTTTAGTTTATCAACCATGAGCTGAAGATTACAATCGGAATGTTCCACTGCCTTGTACAGTGGTAGACATGTTGTTGGTGACAAGCTCTGCATCAGATAGTTCTACATAGGATTGTTATTGATTACATGAGATAGTCACTGGTGTGGTGCTATAGAACCTAACACCTGCTAGATTGACATGATAATGCCAAGTCTGCCCCTGGACAATAGATAAAGAACTGTAACAAAGTGTCCCCACCTGCATATCATGAAATAGAACGTACTGTAGTCCTGGCCTAAATCTGTCTGTGCACAATGCTTTTACTATGCAGGAAATCACATAAACCTTGATTTGTGCCCAGACCTTTTCATGAGACCCAGGCCTGCAGTTCATGAAATCGTAGTCGGCTCAAATTAAGATCTACGTCGATTCCTGCTAAAGTAAAAGCATAGTGTATGTCCTGTTTTAGGCCTGGACTATTAATCTAGATCATCACTAATTATCTAATATTATTTTCTTGCTGTAGGCTATAGGAAGTTCCTAGTTAAAGAAGTAGTGCTGCATTATACCCCACATCATGATTAAGATTACACTAAATCTCTTACTTGATTAAAGGCATACAATCACATATATTTATGCTTGTGTTGGACTAGTTCTTAGCTACAACTGCAAAGTACATTCACTTGATAATGAAACATTAAATCATGTTTATACTTCCAAAAACCTTTTCACTCCTGTATGGTAGACACAAGTACAAAGCTGTCGCCCCTGGTACAGGTCCTCGCTTGAGTTAACAGTATAACCCTCCGATAACCTGAATATTATGGTCTTAGTCTTGTTTGATTTTTATGTTAATGCAATAAAGGGGACGTAACTGTGAATCAGTGGTAAAGGTGAAACACCTAAATTTGTCTTGCTTCGTTTTCATTTAGTGACTTGATGAAAATGTTTGCATTTATTGTCGCGAGGCAAAACAATACATAAAATATAAAATATACCTAACCAGTGGGACATGTGTAAAATATAACTTATTGCCCAATATATTTGTGTACACAGATCGAATTTGTGCATGCATTTGACCATGAAATATGTCAACAAACCTTGCATCCCTTTAACATAAAGTTCAAGAATGAAGAAGGTTACCGAAATTTGCCACAATATCACATTGTCATTGAAGACTTCATGAGTTATTTCTTTTGTTCTCTAGAACCCAATGAACATGACCCTGTGATATTGTCCAGTGAAGTGAACGACGAAGGATATGCATTATTCCGTGGGCGTATTCGCGAGGATGAGACAACGGTCGACCTCCGACCGTCACTGCTGGCATCTGATGAAGACACCATTGGTGGAGCCAGTGAGTATACAAAACCCAGTCTGTGTATCAAGATATAAAGTGGCGGGCATTGTGGACCAACACAGTTTAGTCCACAGTTTAGTACACTTCTTGGAAATTAAATTTTAAAGATTTTATTTAATTTATTACATTTTTTATTATTATTTTTTATATTTTACTATTAATCATAGAAGCCCAAGAATATTATGATCATGAAGAAATGCTTTCGTTGAAAATATGCTTAGTTTGTTTTAACCACAGATAGCTGAAAAATTGTTGCAAGGGGTGATAAACAATAATTAATGAATTCATTTATTCATTCATTATTCATCTATCCATCCATCTATCCATTCATTTATTCTTTCTGCCTTCCTTTATTCAATCAATCATCTATTCACCTATCCTCCCATTTGTATCCAATACGGGCCGGGCCCTCTGATGTCAGTATTGATCACACAGCTCTGCTGATATTTTTTTGGAATGTACAAATGCAACATGTTAGCCACAGCTTGTGGATACTACTTGATAGTGATACAGACTCACTGTATTGGTCACAGCTGACCAGTACTTCCATTGTTTAAAATTAATAACATTATACACCATTTAATTGCAGAACATATATGAGTCACTATCATGACTATTGATATGATAGTTTTACAAATAATGAATGTTTTCAGACATTGTTATGGGTATCGTTTCACAATGCTCTCGTATTTACTGCGAGACCATAAGAACTCTCGTATCTATCTCTTATACATGGCAACCAGGCTTTTACAAGAGTGCAATGGCCTCAATGTTAGTGAAAGTTACCTTTCTGACGCGATATTGATAGGATGCGCTGTCTGCAGTTATCATCCTTGGTCTTGTCAGTACCAGCCGATGCTCGCATGTTTACTGCAACATTCAGCGCTACAGATGTTGCGGATTTCCTCCTGCCCTAAACAAGCCGTGATATAAGTGAAAGAATCTTGAAAGCGACTCTAAACCCCAATTGAAAAAAATAGTTATATATATATATATAAATAGGCTAACAATAGGAAAATGCATTCTCTTCTTGCAGTGAGACATCTATCATTTTTAATGGTGTCATTTCCAAATCAAAATGTGAATGACGAAGATATTCTGAAGAAACAAATAATAGTGGGTACCGGTACTAACTTTCATGAAAAGAGTTTTTGTTTGCAAATCTTGTCATAAATGTACATGTTAACATTCCATGACAAAGCTTAGCCATATAATTGTTGTAAAGATTATTGTGTAATAATGGCATAGCAGCTAATAATGACAATGACTGAAAACGTTTATTTTACAAACTAATAGCAGTGTTCTATCTATAGCAATTATTGTAGATTTTATAAGTGCTTCACCTGAACAAGAATACCAAAATATTGTTTTATGATACATGAATGAATATATTATTGTTTAGTATCTGTGTGATTCCTTGTTATGGCGTTATTCAATATACAAGTATGCATTGTAGATTAATATACTGATGCTGTTGACTTGAATATGTACAATATTAAATATTTGTAAATATTTATCTGGTATTTCAAATACTTTCAGATGGGCATGAAATCTGGAAAAGCATGGATAGGTGCTGTACCTGCCATTTCTCATGATTTCATTAGTCTAAATTAGTCTCATAGTATAAATTGGTTAATTTATTTCACTTTAACTTATAGTGTGTATCTAAGAATATCATTAATTACTTTGTTCTTATTCAGGTCATTTTAATAAAATTAATAAGCAATCCGACTTAATTTTAATATTAATATTCATAATGGATTTGTGCATTTATATATATTTTTTTACACTTTTCAGATGCACATGAACCTGACAGTGCTGAGTTTGTTCTTAATATATCAAACCAGGTACATCATAGCTTCTTGTTTTACAATAGTACTGGCAAGTGTATTTCATATTTACAAAACTCGCTTAACATTCACAGTGAAGGAATTTTTCAGAACCTCTCAACCTCTCTAGTAAAATCATACTACATCAGCAATCAGTCTACATGTATTTTATCAATACAAATTGTAACAATATACTAGCTGGTGCTTGCAGGTTTACTGCAACATTCAATGCTACAGATGTTGCAGTTTCCTCCTGCCCGGCCTAATCTGACAAGCCGTAATATAAAGGAAAGAATCTAGAAAGTGACTCTAAAGCCCAATTTAAAAAAATAAAAAATTACTAATTGTGATATATATATATATTATTATTATTTTTTATCTCTCTGTGTGTTTTGGCTATTTCTTTTCTAGTGTGTTCAGAGATTGCACTCAATTGTGATAGAGAGAAAGAATGAAACAAGTGGAGGGACAGATGCCATTGATAGACAGAAGACTGAAGTGGAGCGAGATATGTTCAAACTTCTCTGCTGCCAAGCCGAAGTTGTAAATTGTTTTAATTATTATTATTATTAGCATAAAAATGCATTGCAACAGTCACATTTGTACTTTTCTCATGATTGGGCTGAAATAGATCTCCCATGCAAAATGCTTCACTTTTCACTCTCATAGCCAATGCATATAGTGTCCACTAGTGTCCACTGTACATTAATTGGTATTTTTTCATGATATTTTGTATCACACATAACTTATGTCTTATGCATTTTCCTCCCACCACAATCAGATTGCTGAATTGCCACTTAACTATTGTCACTAACTACAACACATGCACGGAATAACTTGCATGTGATGCCCATGAATGAACAGCTGTATGCAAGATATATTTTAATGAAATACACTGTAACAATAGGTTAATGTTTCTTTTTCTTTCCAGGCTGTTACTCAGTTGAAGAATGGTGTGGCTGTGAATAAAATCAATCTGGCTAAACAAATGTTGACAATATTCCCAAATGAGGTTTGATAATATTAATTACATTGAATATGCAGTTAGTTATCTTTTATTAATGCATATATTCACATTTCTCTTGACCCTTTACCTGCTGTAGGCAACCAGAGATGCCCCAAAGTACAGTGGATGATCCAGTATGCTGTTCTCATAACTCAACTTTATGCAATGTTAATGGTAAATTATTTTTCTGAACCTTGATTTTATTCATTCTGTAGGGTGGCTTCCTTGCAATGTTGTGTTACAATTTCGGAGTGGACACTTACCAAAGGAAGAAATATGAGGAGGCAATCAGCTGGCTGAGAGAAAGCTTTGAACTGGGCAAAGACACCAGGGCAACTCTACCAAAGAATCAAGTTAGAATTATATATATCCAGGGATGAGAATCTTCCGCGGTTCCGCAGATTTTGAGGCTCTGGAGGCGATCTCCTAAACCTGGCCCATGAATCCTGGCTGTTTCAACTGAAAACACATTCTCATCGCTGATTTTTCCTAACATTTAATTTAATTACCTGTATTTAGCAATCACGTATGTTATCACACTACACATGATTACTATTCTAACTGTTATCACACCACATGGTAACATATAGAACTGGTAACTAAAATAAAAAATTGTGGTACCATTTACATCATTGGTAACATAATGACACATGCAACACTGGTTATACTATGATACATACAGAAGTGATAACTGGTAAAATATGCATTGATAACACAATACTAACAAGGGGAGTGCACTGGTAAAATTTGTTACCAATTATCTTTATATCATTACTTTTCCTTTTTAGGCTCGGACTCTGCGACTACTGGCTAATGCCTATATAGAAAGTGATCCTTCCAGTAACCTGGACCAAGCACTCAATGCTGTGTCCCTTGCAAACACAGTAAGTCCATGTTTGGTTGATCATAGATCGTATCGATGGTCGCGTATAGGTGAAATATTCCCACTGCAACGTAAGCATTAATTCATCATCGTATCGATGCCACAATATCTAGTAATATGTTTACATTTTGTATCATTACATGGTAACATCTTCAAAATATATAGATGTATTGATATTTAATTAGTCTGTCTGAGTTAATTAAAAAAATTATGTTTAATATTTTTTTTATTGAATTTGGGGTTAGTTCCACATTCAAGACCCTTTCACTGTCACATATATCATTGCTTGTCAGTTTAGGGCAGGAAGAAACCCACAACATCTGTAGTGTTTAAAATGTTGCAGTAAACCTGACTTTGGCTCCGAAGTCCAATGTTCTACCATTACGCTACCACCCGCCTGCAGAGAACTCCATGGACAAATTAAATATTCCAAATATGAATGATTGATTATGACATTTAACATGTGATTGGTTAAAACCTTTTACAAACTAAATGTCAATTATTTTTGATTAACATTTGACTAAGACATGAAGTTTAATGTTTAACACCCACAGGAGCAGAGCCATCCTGCAGGTCTGTACTTGAAGCTGAAGATCTTGTTGCTGGGACAAGAGAAGGGGCCCCCTGTGGCTACAGGTTTGAAGTTTGGTCTAGAGCTGCTTTCACAATTATTTCGCTCATATCACAATTTGTCAGTCTATGTCAGGAGGAAGTCTGCAACACCTGTAGAGCGGAGTGTTGCAGTAAACCCACTAGGACCAGGATGATAACTCTAGCATGGCAATTTTCTGTGGAATTTGCAGAAATCTGCTGATTTATTTAGCCATTGGTTGATTTATTTGCACTGGATGTGGCTAGGGTTTGGGCTTGTTTTCCGCTGAAATCACAATTGTCTGTTACCATGCCTGACATCTCCATTGCGACGGTTCAAACAGGACATCCTGTCGTGAATGTATCAGAAAGGTAACTTCTGTGAATATTGATGCCGGGAAGATATCAGTTAATCAGGCATGGCAATTTTTCCATGGATCCACAGAAATATGCTCATTTATTTGTCCAGGGGTCGATTTTTTTGCACTGGACGTGGCTTGGAGTCTGCAGCCCTTAAACCACCATGGAAGTTTTCCACTGAAATTACAATTGTCTGTTGCCATGCCTGATTAATGGATTCATGAATATATCAGTGAAATTTTTGAAATATAATATATGAAATAATTTGTTTATTAAATGAATCTGATTTCCAGTTCTGAATGACATTGTCGAGCACCCTGACTGTACACTGGAATTAGGATTAAGTGTTATTAACATATTGAAGCAATACAATGGGTAGGCATCAATGTGACTTGTGTGGTAAAAGCTCAAACTACCAATTAGTACAGGTATCATGAAGACATATACATATAATTGATACATTCAAAGTTTGTATATAATATCTAGAATTCAATTGGCACCTGAAACTATTTAATTTAAAGTGAAATAGTCTGATAAAATTACCTGTTAATGAAGGAATGGTGGTGCTATGGAACTAGCATATGTTATTTTAAATTCCTGCTCTTCTCTCTTTCTGTCTTCTTTCTTCTTTTTCTCTACCTCATCCCCCTCCCTTCCCTTTTCTCTTTCTGTTCTTTCTCTGTACATCACACCACCATAAAATTGATCTGTATCGTTGTGTATCAATATGCAGCCTCACGATACGCGAATCGTCAAACTTTGTATCGTGATGCACCAGTGAATTGTTGCACCCCTTAATAAAGATATATATATATATATATATTAATATTAATATTAATATTAATATTAATATTAATATTACAATTACAGATTTGACAGTTCTTTTGACTTCCCATCTCAGTTGATGAAGAGGTATAAGCAGTCTCCCAATTCTGGTAAAATTCTGATCTCACAGCTACAAGCTCTATTACAGTATGACAAGATGCAACAAGTGAAGGAGTTTTCTGAAGAATGCATAACAGGTTGTATCACTGATTCTACTATTAATCAATATTAGTCCTCAGTATGTTAGTTACCAGTGTGATTAGTCTACTGCGTGATTTTCGGGGTGTACATGTTTTTACAGGCTGAAAATTTTACTTGCACCCTGGTACCAAAGGTTGAGGCTTGTATGAGAAATTTATCCCAAATCGTAAAAGATCTACACTTTTAAGGAAGCGAATTTGCGAATATTCATTTATGGTCAAACTGGGGTGCTACTTTTACCAGGATGCTTCTCAATCAAATCACTAAAATTATTGCATATTTTGGATACTACATTTTACTATTACAGTGTACATGTACAGTGCTTTTGAAACAATTTATGAGGAATGCATTTCAACTTGCAGCACATAACACTGGGGCACCTCTGGATATAAACACCAGGAAACAGTTCCACTTGGTGTTCTGGGAACAAGCAGCAACGGCATTTGAGGTTTTTAAACATAATAAAATATTTCAAGATATGGCTAAGCATGCTAACTTTCATTGTGTGTAACCCACATGCTATTCTACATACACCAAAGCACTATTAGCAACCATCTTTTAGAGCAGCTGAAACTAGCTGAATGCGTGCGCAGATTTCAACATGAGAGACTTCGGTCCGTCCATTGTGAACGTTGTTATCACCAAACAAGACACTTTTTTGCCATCAATTTTGTTTATATTTGAGGTCGTTTATATGCAGTGATAAATAAGATAAATGGTCAAATATAATGAATATGATAAAATTGAATTCAATTTGTTTATAAGTGCATGAACATTTTGTGAAAGTAGTAGAAACATCAAATGAATTTCTCATCGACGACGTACGTGCAATGGCGTCCACGCATTAAGGCTGTCATCGGGTAGTGACGACTTTAGTTAATTTTTAGGACTTTAAACATGTTCTGATTTTCTATTCATGTAAATATAATCAGAATACAGCTAAATATTACATTTATATCGATGCACAATGAATTAACAAGGTCATTATCATCAACAGCAGCACTTTTAGTTTGAACAACAACGCGTTTCAGAATCGCTGCTCGTGTTCAAGGTAAAATTGAATTGTCATGTCTGCATATTATTTTAAGTTTTCAGTATTTTTCCTTCGTAGCAAAATCATATATCAATATTAAGTAATCAAATTTGAATTCCTAAATGCATTAGAATAATGGTTGGTTGGTTGATTTGGGGTTTTAACGTCACTTTCAAGATTTGTTCACTCACATCATGGCTTGCATACATCTTATGTACTGTACTAGTCTGGATTTCCACCAGTTTTTATAGTGCTAGCTCTCTTGGAATATCACATGCCGCAGATAGAACATGGATACCCCACTCAGACACAGTATACCGATTCCGAGCTGACCAGTCCTTGCTTTACCCCTTTTAAATCTTGAGCGCCAAGCAGAGGAACAACAAGTACCATGTTTTAATGTCTTTTGGTACGATGCGACCAGGGATCGAACCCTCACTTTTCGCACTCCAGGCCGATACTCTAACCATTACGCCACAGAGCCGGCAGGGATTGCTAAGAGTATTTTGGTGTAGCAAGTAGAAATAAATTATGACCTTCACACTTTGTAAATCTTAGGGCTGGCTAAATATATAAATAATCACGATTATTATTGGTGCGGATAGTTATTATTCATAATTATGGACATAAAATTTGTTTTGGTATACAATTTTTCCTTAACATTGCTTTGAAAATCTTTCATCCATATATTGCTGTGGGAATCTTTGACCTATGCATGACAATAACAATTTTAGAATTAAACATGAAAAACAGGTAACCCCATTCATATTTCCTCTTATTATTTTGAATTGACGTTTAGAGCTGCTGTCAAGATCCTTTTACTTATATCATGGCTTGTCAGTTTAGGCCAGGAGGAAATCCACAACATCCATAGTGCTGAATGTTGCAATAAACCTGCGAGTACCGGCTGGTACTGACAGACCAAGGATGATAACTGCATTGCCATGGTACACACAGCGCATCTTTTCATGATTGTTTCAGAAAGGTAACTTTTGCGAACATCCTATATAACTACTTACGCGTTGACTGGGTCGTATCTGCGTGCTGCATACGATGGGTGTGTCTCCGCGACCTTGATAATTTTCTGCGTGTCGTACAAGAGGAACAAGCTGAAGAGAACCAGCCCTCCGTAGATGCTGACGGAGTAGAGCCCCGCCCCAAGAGCGGTGGCTGGTGACAGGAACATCCCCCCTGGAAAGTTACAAAAAAAATAATAACAATAATTTTTGTGTCAACCAATCATTCCTTACAATTACAGACGATATTGGCTATCTATAAGTTGGTGATTTAGCTGAAATGTGTGTTACTATACCTATGGAAGAGGCGAACACCACTCCTAGACCTATAGCCAGAGGTCCTCCCATGTTCAGGAACTTCTCACTAGGAGCACACATGGCCACAGTGGACAGAGCTGAAATACACGAGAAAAATAATAATGACAATATTAATAGGAATAATAATAATAATAATTACAAATAACAGAAATAATAATATCATATTTGCAAAATGCCTAATCCATACCATAGTGTATGCACATGGCACTACATAAGAAAGATAAAATGATGATGATAATAACAATATTATTAATAATAATAGTAAAAATTATAGTATGACATTTTAAAGTTGACACTTTGCCATGCCCATTTCCAGGGCAATTCAAAACATTTCTTCTTTTCTTTTTAATTCCATTTTCTTTTAACAGCTTTCAATATTCTTTCACCTATATCACAGTTTATGAATTTAGGGCAGGAGAAAACCTGCAACATTCATAGTGCTGAATGTTGAAGTAAACCTGCAAGCACCGGCTGGTACTGACAGACCAAGGATGATGTATGCATTGCCACTACAATCAGTGCATCATATATCACTGTCTGTACAGTGGCATCCTATCAATATCACGCCGAAAGGTAGTTTTCGCGAACATTGATGCCGGGCTCCCAGGACAGGATTTGAACCCGGGGCCTTTGGCTCGGTAGTCCAAACGTTCTACCACTGCACTACCACCCACCCGATTTCCTTCTAAAATGTACACTGGATAGAACACTGTGGAGTGAATAAAAGGGAGGTAAGTCTCACCTCCCACAAGTCCAGCAGTGTACCACGCTGCCCTCAACAACAACGGTCCTCCCAGCATTGTCAGCGGCGCTATCACCGCGCCCATTACAGCAGAATGTCCCAGCCAGGCTAACTGCTTGGCTCCAAACCCCTCCTGGTACGGGATAGACCGACACACCATTCCTGTTCCAATGACTGCAGCAAAGGTTACTCCGATTGCCTGTGACATAGTCAAAGAAGAAGTCACTATGATGAGATTGGAGTGATCGACTACAGCAAAAGATTATTATTGTTTTCAGACATATGTACACGCTTTGTTAAGATTGTTCATGATTGCCTGGAATTGCAGAATTTATTACGATGAAATTGTAGTGACAAGGTATCGAATATAACACACACAAAAATCACACTTGTGTACATGATTTGTTAAGATTGCCTGGAATATAATTAAAACATAATTTATTATTATTATTATTATCATTATTATTATAATATAATAGTTAAACCCAAAATCTGGATAAGATTTTCATAAAGTACACGGCATCGTTGTTGAAGTTCTCGTATCTACTACAAGAAAGTACTCTTGTAGTGATCTCTTATACATGCCGATTGGCCACTTACGAGAGTGCTATAGTTTCATAGTGGATATAAGAGCTTCGATGCCCAACACTACAATACATTTCACCAACCATCCAGGAGTTTTTCATTGTAAGTCTCATCAAGGTGGGGTTACGACTTATGGCTACAGCAGACATCGCTGTGACTGCCACACTTCCTCCGAAATACATGTATGTGGCTCGTATCCTCTGTTTGACTTCCTCTGACCAAAGCCTGCAGTGTATAGCAAGGACAGATGCATTGAGGGCATAGCGGAATATCACAATAACCTACAGCTCACAAGACTGTATTTAGAAAGCATAGTCCGTAATACTTTATCCGTAATCGATTACATTTAATAAAAATTGAGAAATCACCTGGAAAACATTACTTCACTCTTAAGGAATGTTGTTGTAAGCGACTAGAAGGCAAGTGGGTTCATGTGAGCAAATTTTCCATAAAGGGACGAAGCCATAAAATTAGTTGCTTCTGTCATTCCTTATAATGACATCTGTCAATCCTTTTATAATGACAGTCAAAGTAACAAAACAATGCTTTATCACCATATTTAATTAATTGCAAAAACTATATTCTCTGAAGGTAACTATGACAATGTGGAGATAGAGTAACAGGGTAAAAAAAAAAAAGATGTCCTCCTTTGTTAAATATAGTAAAAGTTACAACAGGTAAAGTTGGAATGTGACATGAACTCAATGTTGGGAATTGCTGCTGACTGTTGGTATGACACAGCATTGTTATTTTTGTGTCAGATTTTGATGACAGTGTAGTGCTTAGTTG
Source organism: Lepetodrilus schrolli (assembly GCA_032361225.1). Taxonomy (NCBI): domain Eukaryota; kingdom Metazoa; phylum Mollusca; class Gastropoda; order Lepetellida; family Lepetodrilidae; genus Lepetodrilus; species Lepetodrilus schrolli. The sequence continues at coordinate 914 of JAUTBT010054295.1, read as the reverse complement.
ATGTATGGTGTGAGTGAATGAATGAATGAATGAATGAATGAGTGAGTGAGTGAGTGAGTGAGTGAGTGAGTGAGTGAGTGAGTGAGTGAGTGAGTGAATGAATGAGTGAGTGAGCGATTATGGAGTTTACCATTGCTGCAGGAATCTTTAAGCCATTTGCGACAACCTAATGTGTAAGCATAATAGTATCTGTGACATCAGTGATTAGGCCGAGACAAAAGAATGACGTCATACTGACTTGACTTCATCGAAATATGAAGCGGGTGGGTGTCCATGAAGTTCGCATGACAGACAAGTGCTACTGTCAATGTTACAATTTAAACTCCCACTGTACACATTGCTAGATCTCCTGTAGACAACACCCCCATACGTACACTGATCTGTCAATAGCTCCCAGCTCACTGGACATGCCGAGCCCGTAGTAACACAGAGCGCCAATGCCAACCAGAGATGAGCCTGCCACCAGTCCTCGACCAATGCTAAAAGCTGTCAGTGTTAACAACATGTAGTTACAATCTGTAATAGTACCTTATACATTGTAATAGTACCTTATACACTGTAATAGTACCTTATACACTGTAATAGTACCTTATACAATGTAATAGTACCTTATACACTGTAATAGTACCTTATACACTGTAATAGTACCTTATACAATGTAATAGTACCTTATACACTGTAATAGTACCTTATACACTGTAATAGTACCTTATACAATGTAATAGTACCTTATACACTGTAATAGTACCTTATACACTGTAATAGTACCTTATACAATGTAATAGTACCTTATACACTGTAATAGTACCTTATACACTGTAATAGTACCTTATACAATGTAATAGTACCTTATACACTGTAATAGTACCTTATACACTGTAATAGTACCTTATACAATGTAATAGTACCTTATA
>JAUTBT010054284.1:0-15496 GCA_032361225.1 Lepetodrilus schrolli | reverse complement strand
TATCAATATCGCGTCAGAAAGGTAACTTTCGCGAACATTAATGCTGGGCCCCCAGGGCGGGATTTGAACCTGGAACCTTTGGCTCCGAAGTCCAAAGTTTTACCACTGCGCTACATTATCTGTAAGCTGTTAATCAGTTTGGCGGTTTCAGCAGTATGCTGACATTTCTATGCAATTTGGTTATTTTAATGCTTTGTGACTTAATTAGAGAGGTTATGTCAATTCCATATACATTTGTTTTGTGATTATTTTTATTTGATTTGTTTCAATGTGTTGTGATTTGATCTGTAAATATGTGATATCATTTGATCTATGTAGTTACATGCTGTGATTTGGTTTGTCAGCAAATGATGTAATTTGTGATCAGATCTGTAGCAGGTATTGAAACAAAACATTCAAATTAATCTTCATGCACAAATACATGATCTTGTATTTTAAAGCTTTTAAGACATGGCTATTTCAATGTGAACAATACAGACTGATACTGATAACGTTAATGAGAAAAATATTAAAATTAAATCAGTTAATTACAAACATGTCACCCATCTCGAGGCCCTGGAGAATTACTCTGCGAATTAATTCAAATGGGTATCAAAAGACTTCTACAAGTAACGGAATAATTTCCAAGTGAAGATGACGACATGTGACAGACCGAAATGGGACAACTAGTCACGGCCGTCAGACAAATTGAAATCCTTCACGCATGCTTGCACAATATCGCAGTTTTCATATAACATTTATTTTTTCTACACCGTTGTAATACGATGGCATCGTTACGTTATATATGAGTCATTATATCCTACTAACAACCTCTCAACTGCATAATATTACAACGCGGGGAAGCCGCTGTGAGGTATAATAACCAATTTCTGGCGATGCCTCGAGAATGAGGGATGCCAGCTCTAACGCTTTCTTGGACAAATTTGGTTAGGTGAGAACGTAACCTGATTGTCCAAATGCTGCAGAGACAGCCTCGGGATTATTGAGACATTCTGAGACATTCTGAGACACAAGAGACATCCACTGAGGTAGGCTGGAGCCTGACCATCTGTCTCCATGTCTAAAGGAACACAGACTGTGTTAGAACTTTATCGTTTTCTTCCCTGGTCTCGGAAATCCATTTTCCAAATTGATTAAGAATTATGAGGAAATACACAAAATGAATGACAAAATAAGCTATCTTTTACCATTAGGAAGGTGCACATGCTTCCATTCACCTTGCCATGTGGATTGTGTCTTGTTTGGAAATAACTCTAAACCATATTATTTTAACCATGGAGTCTTTTCTTTAAACCATGGTGTCCATTCTTTAAACCATGGTATATGTTATTTAAACCATGGTATCCTTTCTTTAAACCATGCTATCCATTCTTTAAACCATGGTATTTGTTCTTTAAACCATGCTATATGTTCTTTAAATCATGGTATTATTTCTTTAAACCATGCTATCCATTTTTAAACCATGGTATTTGTTCTTTAAACCATGGTATTTGTTCTTTAAACCATGGTATCTGTTCTTTAAACCATGGTATTATTTCTTTAAATCATGCTATCCATTTTTAAACCATGGTATTTGTTCTTTAAACCATGGTATTTGTTCTTTAAACCATGGTATCCATTCTGTAGTATTGCTTTACAGAAGATGGCTTCTCTGAGTATTGTGTTGGTAATGGAATTCAAGTCATCCATTTAACTGTCTGTACTAACACCTTAGACCAATATTTCCAACAATTGGCCAGCCAGATTTTATTTGAATACTTTTATTGAATAATTCATTAGAAATGGTATCATGTAAAAAAATGTAATCTCAATCTTCAATAAGCTGGAAAACAAAGGTGTTTATAAAAATTAGGGAATATTTATTTCTCAATTTAAGTTGACGGCAGATAACTCATTTTATGTGTTTATGGCCAACACAATTTATCAAATTGTCTGTGAAATATGTTCATTATGTAAAACACTATTTGTCAAAAACAGCATCCACATTTTCATTGTACATCAATAAGGCAATTATGTCTTGAATAGTAATGATCTCAATGGACATTTTACTTCTATTCACATAAAAATCCGTTCCTTATTGTCGGTTAACACCATGAAATAACCACAGATATTTTACGTTGTTTCAAATCAAACGTTCTTTGATTTCTTTGACAAAAAGTCTTTCAAAGACTGATTTCCCTGATTGATAGTTACAAGAGTAGTATAATCTGTATTACGAGAGGAGTATAGTCTGTGTGGGGAAGTCAAACTCTGGTTACAATAGCGGAATGCAAACCGACTATTTGCTGTGTGGTTCGGAATAAATTCGTACTGTCAATTTGTCGTAATCAATACGAACTCGCCAAATGGATGAGAGCGGCCTCTGTCATAATAAGTGCATTTGTCATCACACTTGTTGACGTCGTGTAACCGATGGAAAAAGTAATTTGAACATTATATGGCCAACCTGGAAGACAAATTTACTAACTTCCATCATCTCCGTGTGTGAAAATCCATCAGAAGTTGGCGCAGGACAATGCAAAAAATTTGTTGGCGGAATGCGGAATTAGGTTAACATGCAATGAAATGTGATGACAGATTGATGACTTTCTGCAGCAATGTTTACATGGCACCTTTGTGTTGTACACATTAATTAGGTGGAGAGAAATGATGCTCGCAATGTGGCAAAACACCAAAATAAACCATCATTGATTACCTTGCTGGTTTTCTGCAAATGTAAATGTGTTAGCTGCTGTATATTTACAGATGTACGGTATTAAGTGGAATTGTCCTGTAAGGCTGAAATAATTGTTATATGTAGTCTTGTTTAGTTGCTCTTTAGGTATTCCCTCTCTCTCTCTCTCTCTCTCTCTCTCTCTCTCTCTCTCTCTCCCTCCCTCCCTCCCCCCCCCTCTCTCTCTCTCTCTCTCTCTCTCTCTCTCTCTCTCTCTCTCTCTCTCTCTCTGCAATTGATATTAATATGTATTTCTTAATCCTAGAGCATGCCATCCACCGTTACACACCATGACTTACACCATGAATTACTAATCATAAATCCTTTTACTCTTTCAGGAAGAAGCCAAGCCCATAAAGAAACTTCGGCTACGACAGAAACCTCCTACGCCCGACCTTCACCTTGATCTCCAGGGTCAGGCATCGTCACACCATGTCCTGCAGCACATGCTGGACTTCGAGTCCAAGTTCGCCTCTCTGTCCTCGGACGCGGCGGTGGGTGTTGCTGGAGAGCTGATCGACCACTACCCCCGTGAGAAGGAGGCTATTGTTCGTGCTAAGGTGGTGAGGCTGCTGGGAAAGCTTTGTCTACTTCCTGGGTTCAGGCCTGACATGGTGGTCAATAACCTCCTCACGAATCTCAACACAGAGAGTAAGGAAAAGCCCTTGACACTTTTCTGAATGCTGTCGACCGTGATCAGATATTTGGGGTATTTTTTTGTACAGCATGAATTTGGGGCAATAGAGCAGCGATACTGATAGATCATCAGGCTTTGGAGCCAGAGATTCCGAGTTTGAAGCTGCAAGGATGTTGGAGCCACCCTGAAAAGAGATGCTGGTTTTGAACCACTATATATATTAATATTTGTCTATATCAGTATATTGTCCCCATTAATTCATATTGAGCTTCCGAGTCATTTGCAATAAAATATGTTTAAACTAAACATGGTTTGTCAGTACCATCCTATGCACTATGTGCTATGTATCTTGCAGGTTTCCTCCTCTCATAAATTAAAATACTGTGATATGAGGAAAATGGTTATGAAAGCAGCTGTAAACACCAATTCAAATATCAAACAAATGTGCGTTGCAGATTTAATCCTGAATTAATTTTATCAAAATCAACACAATATTGAATGTTGTTGAATATTTCTTTGACTTACCAGTACTGCTGTTTCAGCTGCTTGTCTTCAACATGTATTATTACTATGATTACATGAAGCCTTCTTCACTGTTTCAGAGTCGCACAAAGTACTCTGTGAGATTATACGAACATTGACGTTGGTGGGAAGGTGTCTGTCTGGGAATGACGTGTCATACAAGTCACAGATACTACAGCAAGCTAAAAGTGTCAGTCTCCACATGGCTTATGTATTACTCTTGATCTGTAACATCATAATTAATGAATAAATATTTTAAAACATAAATAAATAAATAAATAGAAAAATACATACATTTTAAAAATAAATTTAAAAAATAAGACAAATAAATAAACCAATAATAAATAAAGTCACTTTTTGTATAAACTGTATAATGAATATCTAATGCTATTCCTTTCAGATTTTAAGTATTTTAGTGACGTTTCGCCAGATCACTTCATTGTGTGCATTTGATTGAAATCGTGCTTTACGTCACAGTAGGATATTTGACCCATATGTGACGACTCAATACAATGTTGCCATGGTTTCAGCACCTGGGGGACACCGCGCATGCAGTCAGGAGCAGTTGTCTGTCCCTGATCGGGACAGTGTGGGACAGCAAGCTGGATGCTGACAACCATGTGGACATGCAGAGACTACTGGCCAGATTCCTGGATGACCAGGACCCCAGGGTCAGAGCCAGTGCATTCCAGGCCATGGTAAATATTTGTAATATTCGTAACATCGATGCTGCATAGCCCTGTACAGAGAATAAACTATCCGTACTGAATTTTATTTGAATTTTGATGCAGCAAAGTATGGTAAAAACCTCAACATTTGTCATCAATTTATTGAACTATTTTAAGTACTATAATACTCCAGTTAATTTAAATGGAAATTTAAAAAAGAATATTTTTCTCTAGCTGTTCAATTTATTAGGAAAATGATTGGTATTCATATTTTTAGGGAAAATGGGAATTTTTTATGCAATTTTTCTTTAGCTGTTCAAATCAATGGGCTAATTAGCATCCAAAACGGGCATACTAATTGAAGTGCAGAAAAACAAAGAGATGAGTTTCTAACCAAGGCAGCACTCATTTAAAAAGGACAGGGAATGACTATGATCACCCTGAACAGAACGAGCTGTCAGTAGAGGGTGATGTAATATATGCTGGTGTTGTCTTCGGCAGTTGACGTTCCACCAGCGTGGTCTGCAGCTAGACCTGGCCATCCACACACAGGCGTGCTGCGCATTCTCTGACGACTACGAGGACGTGCGCCGTGCGGCGGTCAAGGTTATCTGGGTCCTCTGTCATCTCTACCCTGAAAGGTTTGGGCTGCTGTCTTATATATGGTTTCACTGTGCATATTCTCCACATAATATTTACCAATTTGTATTTTTATGTATGTTTGTATATGCTATTAAATTATATACTTAGTATTTTATAGGGAGTGGGTCTCGTAAGCTGTATTGCTTTTACCCAGTCTCATGATATTTTTGGTCATGGTATTATTATGTTTAAGCTAAATGTTACTATACGTATGTCTCTCACTGTCCCTCTGTATGCCTCTTTATGCCTATTTTTATCCACACCTGTCTGTCTTTCAGCCTCGTTCCTGTTTCCGAGTCGTCTGAAGAGGAGCTTCGATTGGTGGACGATGGATTCGCCAAAATCTGCAACATGATGAACGACATTTCTGTCAAAGTCCGGATCCAAGCTGCATCTCTCCTGGTAAATTCTCGCATATGGGTGAAAGATATCAATTGCAACGTAAAACAATAACTCACTGACAATCCTGGTAAATACCCTCGTTAAAATCTCGGCGCATTCGTAGATAACTCCTTCGAAATTCTCTGGATTGCAGGTCATCATCGGTCACGTGCTAATTAATTCTCCATTTGTTGTGCAGTGAGTGATCACTCTAAATCATACTAAATAAAAGTTATGTAATCTCAGGGCCTGTTTGTCCCTTAGATAAGACATTTCCAATTTTGACATTAAGAAATTATTATGAAGTAAATATAGAATTATTGGAATATATTTTCGTAGTCATACATTACCTACTTTGTTTCCTCTTGCCCTAAACTTGCATACCCTCATCACAGATATAATACATTAAAAGATCTCCCGTATGGTTTTATATCCTGGTCGAGTTCGAAATTGGACTTTTTTTTACATACTGTGTTTTAGGGATCTCTTCATCAAGTTAGTCCACGGTTTCTTGAACAGACTCTAGACAAAAAGTTAATGTCCAATATGAGGGTGAGTGTCGAAACTTCCTCCTCTATCTGTCACAATGTCAGCTTTACATTTCCCATGTGATCATGATAGAATGTGTTGTCTGTACCATGGCAATGCAATTATCATCCTTGGTCTGTCAGTACCAGCCAGTGCTCGCAGGATTACTGCAAGATTCTGCGCTACAGATGTTTCGGATTTCCTCTTGCCCTAAACTGACAGTGGTGATATGCCAAAGAATCTTGAAAGCGGTTTAACCCTCTCCAAGCTGGATTAGGCTCATGCACTGCTATTTAGGGCATCTCTGGTGGCCTTCAGCATGGAGGGGGTTAAACCCCAATTAAAAAAATTAATTACTGTGACAAACCAACCTCATAATACAGGTTGGAAAATAATTTTTCTTTTACTTCACATTTTTTTTACATTGAAAGGGAAGACAATTTGATTAATGAGTTGTCTCCACTTGATCACAATCAGTTAGCTAGGATGCATGTTGGATATAGAATGCATTCCATACAAAATATTCTCAATTCTGTTTTCATTTTTTATACAATTCTGTTTCAAGTATAATATAACATGTGTAAACTACCACGCGATTCTCTCTCTCGCACTCTACACAGAGGAAGCAGAGTGCTCATGAGCGAGCCAAGGACTCCTTTCAGTCCGGGGAGTGGTCCACGGGACAGAAGTGGTCGGACGACGCCCCCAAGGAGGAGATGGACCCGGAGGATGTCAGCCTGATGAACATCGGAGCCTGTGGTGCCTTCGTCCATGGTCTGGAAGATGAGTTTTACGGTCGGTGTCATACTCTCGGGGCCGGGATTTACTTTCTGAATTCTCGCACAGATGGGTTAAATATTCCTGCAGTAATGTAATGTAATAAATCAGTCAAAATTTTCAGTAATGTTGAGGAATAAATAATAATAATAATAATAATAATAATTATAATAATGTACACATTTGAATTGCTCCAGGGGAGGGTTGTAATGCAATGGTAGACTTGGGAGCAAAATGTTTTGGGTTCAAATCCTGTCCCAGGGACCCAGCAACAATGTTTGCAAAAGTTGCCTTTCTGACGCAATATTGATAGGATGTGTGTACCGTGGCAATGCAATTAGCATCCTTAGTCTGTCAGTACCAGCCAGTGCTCACAGGTTTACTGTAACAATCAGCGCTACAGATGTTGTGTGTTTCCACCTGCACTAAACTGATGAGCCATGATATAAGTGAATCTTGAAAGCGACTCTAAACATCAATTTAAAAATAAGAAAAGAAAAAAGTTATTGGATCATTATGGAACTCTGTCCTGTCATTAGAATTTGAAGAGCATGATAATAATATCCCTAGATGATTTCCAGTAACTATACCAATATGTACCATTTATTACCAGTAACTATACCAATTTGTACCATTTATTACCAGTAACTATACCAATTTGTACCATTTATTACCAGTAACTATACCAATATGTACCATTTATTACCAGTAACTAAACCAATATGTACCATTTATTACCAGTAGCTATACCAATATGTACCATTTTAGCTATACCAATATGTACCATTTATTACCAGTAATAATTCCACTATCTATCGTGTAATATCTTTCCTAAAGTAATGTGCTTAAGATATCTTCACGTCTTGTATTTCTCAGAGGTGCGGAACGCGTCGCTGGACTCTCTCTGTGAGCTGGCCGCGCAGTCCCGAATCTTCGCCAACCTGTCCCAGGACAGCATCATCGACATGTTCAACGACGAAATCGAGAGTGTTCGCCTCAATGCCATCAACAGCCTCCGCAAGATCTCACACCACATCGTCCTCCGCCAAGACCAGCTTGAGATCATCCTCGGAGTACTGCAGGTATGTTTAAATCCAAGTTCTGTAGTGTAATAGAACATAGCTTTGCCCTAAACTCAGGTAAAATTTACATACTTTAGGCCATAGTTATTTGATCCCTGGTTATCGGATCTGCTGGCTTGATTTTAAAATAATAATAATTCGGACCAACTGGCCAAAATATCAAATTATATTTATTTATGTTTTTGACTGCCCGAGGCAAAATTATAACAGAACAATCCGTAAACCTGTGAATCAAATAACTCATGATAAAAAATATGAAAATATAAAAATATTTAAAACTAGTGGGACATGCAGAAAATGAAGCTTGTTGCGCAACGTATTTGTGTAGTCAAATCAAATGTACATACTTTCAGGTAAACAGTGTTTAATAGTCCATTTATATAGCACATGACTCCATGCTAATGCATGTTTGAAGCGCATTATTACCGCGGTCAATGGATCTGTGTACATTCAATCTCAACTCCCTGGGGATCATACAATCCAAACTGCCGTTCAAGGTACTACAAGGTTATCTGGTTTACTGGTTGCATTGTTGAAAAGTTGCTAGTGCAGGAAAAGCCCATAAAATGTTATCATGTGAATGGAAATTGGTAGTGCCTTTGCTCTTCATTTTTAAAAGAATAATAAAATAACAGAGCACTGTTGACTAGTCTATTGAAATAAATATGTGATATTGTTGTTTTCAGGATTATTCAGGACCGACGCGTCGCTGCCTGAGGGACATGCTGTGTGACATGCAAGTCTCCACCAAGGAGTGCATGAGAGTCACTGCAATGGCACTCCTGGAGAATCTCACACGCTACCCACAGGACAAGACGTCTGTGTGGAAGTAGGTTATAGCATGAGTCCCAGGGAGTTGAGAATGACATGTTTTTGTGTGCTGCAGGAGGAATAATGTGGAACTTTGGCATGATTCACTGAGTAATATTTAATTTAATGAGACATTAGGGATTAGGATTAGAAAATCTGGCCCTGAGATTACGAAATGTTTCTGAGAATGATTTCAACTCAGTCTTGTTGACAAATCGCCATATAAAATTTGAGCTTGAGCATAAAACTGTACTCAAAGTGTTTCATAATCTCAGGTCCTGAACATTCCATGTTGAGGTCCATTAATGTTTTATTCCTGTTCACTCTACAAATGGATTAATGCTACCACTGCAAGCATGTCCTGGTGCATGGAAGCACTTGCGCTACATAATAATAATAATAATGTGAACATTTATATTGCGCCATATCCACGCTCGAAAGCATACTCATGGTGCTACATTATTACCCCAGTCAATGGATCTGTGTGCACTCAATTCCTTATCATCTTGCCTACGGCGACACCACAAGTTTTTCAGCCTGTGATTCAGTGTGGGGCAGGAACGAATCCTAGATACTCGGTTCTCGATCACCCATCCACCCACTAGCTGAGCTCGAACGTGCTTCACGGGACCATCTACTTACTATTATTATTATTAAGGTGTCCTGTGATATCTCGTTTCAGATGCTGTAAGTTCCTAGGACAGCACCACCCTTACCTGTGTCTAACACTGACCCGCGATCTCCTGTGTATTCACCCTTACTTCAACACTCCTGTTCCTGACATGGATGACCCAGCGTGTATCCTTCCCCCATCTAGCCTAGGCCACGTGATCTAACTCGGTTCTACTGTGTTAGGCTCCTTGCCTTCAAACGCCCATGTTTCCTGGCAGTGAAAGGTCAAAGCACCATCGTCCTAACATTGTAAATCGTTATGTCATCGTGACTTCCAGAATCAGTCACTGTGTAGGATGCTGTTATATAATGTAGCACATGTTTTGATTGGTTAGTTTAATAAATAGACACAGAAGAAGAAAACTGTGACCAGGGTACCATTTGCCAGCTGGGGAAGTGTATGTTATTACTGGAAGGGGAGAAATGTACTCGTGCGAAACTCAGAGTTATACTCTTCCCTGTGGGAGATGCCTTCCTCCATCAATCAATGTCGCTCATTGGGATGGTGGCAGGGTTTACATTTTGCAATGCTTGGTGCATCCACTTAGTAGATCTGTCTGTTGGTTAGTCTCATGAAATTCCTCCGATGCAGATATCATTCATAGCAACTGTCATAAGGAACAGGCTTTTCATGTGAAATCACAATTGGATATTGTCAGCCGTCGGGGTTGAGCAAGTCGATGTGTAAAGCATTTAGACAATTGACCAATATACCACCAGATTTTAATTGAATCACCAGCCACCTTGTGTCTAATTACAGTCCCTATTTGTACCTGTTGCCTTTTAATTTGGACCATTGTGTGGTAGCACATACAGTCTTGCTTCATCTCCTTGACGAATGCGCCAGACATCAGCATCCTGGTGCTCATATTCAACGCTGCTGTGGACTGTCCGACACTAACGCCCATGTTGCAGGATCACACACTCCGACACTACATTTACCTCCGTGACTCTCTGCCTCACATGGTGCCTGTACTCCAGGTATGTATCCTGTGAACCTGGCCCCGGCCTCGAGATTACGAAATATTTTGAGTACGATTTCATGCTCAAGTAGTTGAGCATGAAATTGTACTAAAAAATGTTTCGTCGTCTTTGGGGGCAAGAGGTTATGAAACTTTTTGAGTATGATTTCATCCCCAAGGTTGAATTTTATATGGGGGTTTTGTGAACAAAACATTGAGTTGAACATGAAATTGTACTCAAAAATGTTTTGTAATCTCGGGGCCAGAGGGTATGAAACTTTTTGAGTACGATTTCACATCAAGCTCAAATTTTATATGGGGGATTTGTGAACAAAACTTTGAGTTGAGCATGAAATTGTACTTTAAAAAGTTTCGTAATCTTGGGGCCTGAGGTTATGAAACATTTCGTATATGATCGCTCTGGGTGGGTATGTATCTGCTTTTGTCGCTACTGAATAGTAAGGTTTGCCTGAAAGGTGCACCAAATTACGTTTATGTAAGCAAACCAATTTCCACTCCCCTCCCCCACAAAAACAACTTCAAGTGCTTCCCACACTTGCTCCCCCTTTCTCAGAAATGTATGGGGGACCTCCACCTCTTCAACTGGATCTTGAATTTAACACTGGAATTAATGCACAGGCTCTCAGTTTTCTAAAAGGCCTCACAGAATGGAAGGCTCAGCTTACTGCAGCCGTGACCATATCCATTTTTCAGCATACTGTACGTTTGTTTCGATTACACAGGGAATAGAAAGACAGGAGAGAGGAGATCTCGCCTTAACCGTGTCCGAGTCAGATGTCAGCACCGCAGAATTCCACACGGAATGTCTCCGACGACTGTCCTGTCTCGGCGGCATGGACAACAGCACAGCATCCCAGCTACTGACGACCACCGTCAGGTGAGACTGTGGTACATTGTATTTACATTATACATACCCCAAATCGGAAATGTTTCAGAGCAGTTCGGAAATGTTCCAGAGCAGTTAAAAGTAATTTTGTTGGAATGCTGATTATTATATTATAACATTTAGTAAAAGCCGAATCTTAATTTTCATTAGTTCTCATGCATTTTAGCTAAGGTAGGGATGAGAATCTTCTGTGGATCTGTGAATTTCTACTGATTTTGAGGCTCCTGGGTTAATTTTGTAAACCTGACTGTGGCCCCTGGATCCTGGGTATCGGCTGAAAACACAATTTCCCATTCTCATCCCTGCTAGTCAATTTTACAGCTGGTACTGATGTGTAGGGTCCAGTTTGTTCTTCGCAGTGTAGAGGAGTAGCATGGGAATGAATGATGGACAATTTAGTAATTCATTTCAAGAATTTGATCGAGAAATATTTCTGTAGTTTATTTTTAAGGCAGCAAACCTTATATGAATTCATCCCATCATGAAAAATATTCGCAGGATTTTCTTTTGTGGAGTCTGTTGTTGAACTGAGAAAAGTAAAATTGTCCATTTTGAAATTCAGTTTAAATCTTTTGCGAATTAAGATGATGATGATGATGATGAGAAATGATAATGTCAGTGTTTCTTTGTGTTTGATCCTGCTGTGATGTAAAGTAATCACTCACTCACTCACTCACTCACTCACTCACTCACTCTGTCTTTGATGCAGGGATCTGGAACGGATGAAAGACCTGGATGTTAGAGTGTCTGCCTCCGCTGAGTGCATCTGTTCCTTCCTTGAGAGTCAGCTAATCATCACCCAGGTAACACATCTGTTTCGTGTGTTTATGTCACTTTGTATTTGTGTTACATTTCTTTTGATACAGCACAAAGTGATGACTGGATAAATATATTCACGAAAAGAGGAGATAACCAAAATGTTCTTTATTTCTTTTTGTCACTAACTGGCTAAGTATACTCATTAAAAGAGGAGATTGCTAAGTATACTCAATGAAAAGAGGAGATGGCTAAGTATACTCAATGAAAAGAGGAGATAGCTAAGTATACTCAATGAAAAGAGGAGATGGCTAAGTATACTCAATGAAAACAGGAGATAGCTAAGTATACTCAATGAAAACAGGAGATAGCAAAGTATACTCATTCATGAAAAGAGGAGATGGCTAAGCATACTCATTCATGAAAAGAGGAGATGGCTATGTATACTCAATGAAAAGAGGGCTAAGTATACTCATTCATGAAAAGAGATGGCTAAGTATACTCAATGAAAAGAGATGGCTAAGTATACTCAATGAAAAGAGATGGCATAGTATACTCAATGAAAATAGGAGATAACCTTGTAACATGTGTAATATTAATATATAACATATATTAACTATAAATTGGATTCTCATAATGCTTGTTTCAGATAATCTCAAAGATGCAGTCGTACGTGGGGAGTTTGACAGTGTCTGATAACGTCCTAGCTCCAATTGATAAGGTGAACCATCATGCCTGCCTGCGTATCCTAGAATCTCTGGATTTTAAAGCATTATTATGCAAATTTATGTTTAATATTACCCAGTCTAAATAAATTGTTGTTGTTTAAAATGTTCTGAGTGAAAAATGTCTGCACTCATAATATTATCACAATGTTTTCTCACATATATCCTTCTTGGAATGACCACTTCTTGATATGGCATCTCTGGTCTGTTCACCCAGCAGAGAATGGGTATCAGGTAGGATGTCATTAGGGCATATGAATGATAACCTTCTAGCAGCTTTGTTTATATACTCACCAGGTTTTCATTTAAGTTGTAATCACTTGTACCCTATCCATTTCGTCTTGGAATAAAATGTTTAAACTAAAAAAATGGGAAAAAAAATTCCCAGGGAGTTGAGAAGGAAAATGAGAACACACTGATCTATTGACCAGGTTAATAATGCAGTGCTCTGAGCATTGATTTAGTGCAATATAAATGTACACATTGTTATTATTGTAGTCAGCAGTAGAACAAATGTAAACAAAAACTGACATGTCTGTACAGGTCCTGGAGCTGACGACCCGCCTTCAGACGGCGTTCCTGGGGATGAACAACACACAGCTGGGTCTGATCAAACAGACGGAACTCAAGGCCATCACGCTGCAGCTCCGAGTCACACTCAGCAGGTCGTCTCTGGTGGAGCAGTTCCGGGCCACGGAGGCGTACAAGCAGTACCTCCAGCACATCAGTCTGTGAGTTCCACCTCGTGGTCAGAGTTTTGTGTATGTACCTGCTGTTGTGTCTATAGTCTCTGAAGGCGTTCGTTATTGTCACAAGGATACAGGGCTCTACGGTGCGGGTGGTAGTGCAGTGGTAGAAGATTCCAGGTTCAAATCCTGCCCCGGGGGCCTGGCATCAATGTTACCTTTCTGACGCGATATTGATAAGAGGTGCTGTCTGTAGAGTCGCGATCCAGTTATCATCCTTGGTCTTGTCAGTACCAGCCGATGCTCGCAGGTTTACTGCAAGATTCTGCGAATGTTGCAGGTTTCCTCCTGCCCTAAACTGACAAGTCGTGATGTAAGTGAAATAATCTTGATAGTAGCTCTAAACCCCAATTTAACAAAACAAAAAAACAGGGCTCTACATTAAGTTTTTGACACACCTGTCCCTGTGTCCTGTCGGACATGATACTACAAGCCCTGTAGGTAAAGGGCTTGATAATCTAGGCTATTTGACCGCCTGTGGGTAATACCTGTCTCCGGCAGGCAGACAATCCTTACTGTCAAGTCCTGGGATTTAAGTAGACATTAGCCCATGGCATTAGGCAAGCCATTATAACTCGTTAGTCCATAGGTAGCGAGCAACTCACAACCCAGAGGTCCTGGGTTCGAGCCTAGCTCATGCCATTGTGAAGCACTATTGAGGAAAATGCTTAGATCCACACTCCTCCAGTCCACCCAGCTGTGAATGGGTACCCGGTAGGATGAGATGAAATTGTGAATATTAGCAGGCATCCGCGGAAATCCGCTGATTTATTTGTCCAGGTCGATTTATTTGCACTGGATGTGGCTTGGGCCCCCAGATCCTGGGCTTGTTTTCCACTGAAATCACAATCACTTGAGATTGTGTAATGAGTGCACACTGATCCAATAACTGGAGTAATAATAGTGTAGCATGCACCATGTGCATGTATTTTAGTACGATATAAATACACATTATTATTCTAAGGTCTAGTAGAAATGAAACAGTTTTGTACATTTTTTTTCTCTATTTGAATAATTATGAATTGTCTACTAGTAGGTTTTAAAGGTAGTAAGTTTCAATCTGTAAACTTTGGATCAGGTTCTTGGGCTCGAACCAGGTCAGTGGCGACAACTTCACGCAGAAGATCCTGGCCAGCCTGGACACTTTCGATCCGACCAAGCTGAGCAGCGTCCGACACCTGGTGCAGTCCGTCATACCACTCATCAGACCCGTGGCCTGCCAGATCGCCCACGACGTGCGCAAGGTCAAGGTCACGCTACACGAGCCGGATGCATTGCACTCGGACATGGCGATCAAATTTGCGGCCGGGTTGACCGCGGCA
The DNA here is from genome assembly GCA_032361225.1 of Lepetodrilus schrolli. Classification (NCBI taxonomy): domain Eukaryota; kingdom Metazoa; phylum Mollusca; class Gastropoda; order Lepetellida; family Lepetodrilidae; genus Lepetodrilus; species Lepetodrilus schrolli. The sequence goes on along the minus strand of JAUTBT010054284.1, from coordinate 646 downwards.
GTGACGCTGGACGCCAGCGTGGAGAACATACTGGACATACACACAGTGAAAATACAGGTTAGGGGCTCCAGGAGATGGATCTCGGGTGGCAACATGTATTTTATTTACAGTGCATACTTATGTTGAATTTAGGATGCCAATGGTTAATATGTCCATTTAGTGTATATATCAATAATAAAATAATAAGAGTATTTATAATGCGATACACTCCAGAGTGCTACACTGAGAACATACGGTGAAAATCCAGATAGGGGAGCCAGGAAATATACTACCATTAAGAAATAAGGGAATGCATAATTATGATACTTTTTAACGTTCAAAGAGAGGCAACTTATAAGTACCACCGTTATGCAACCCAAAGAGACACATGCATGCACGTGCAGTATAGTATTGCCCATACATTTTCTCGTATGTATGGTAAATTTCATTACAATTACTTGAATAGTTTTGAAATATACCACTTAATGTGTCAGCATTTCAAAGTAATATAAAATATCAATATTATCGCTCCCTTAAATTTTGATGGTAGTAGTGATCTCAGGGGTCAACATGTGTATGACAGAATGGGTATAATAATAATAATAATAATAATAATAATAATAATAATAATAATAATATAATAATAATAATAATAATAATAATAATA
>JAUTBT010054273.1:0-15496 GCA_032361225.1 Lepetodrilus schrolli | reverse complement strand
ACAGACATCGCATCCTATCAATATCGCGTCAGAAAGGTAACTTTCGCGAACATTGATGCCGGGCTCCCAGGGCGGGAAAGAGAGCTTCGTGAAACGATACCTAAAAACGAACGTCCTCATCTGCCAAAACCTATACGGTTTAGTAGTACTAAATACCTAACGAAAAAACAACTATTCAAATGGGAGTGAAAACAATCCGATGACTTTTCCCCCCTCTGGATACTGGTTATAATGTTTAATCAAAGCTTAACATGTTCATCAGTTTCAAAACGAACAGTCGTAATCAATCAGGGTATCTGTAAACGACACAGGGATCGTGTATCAGGACATCGCGTGACTATTATTAACGGATACCTCCGTGAACACCTTCAATTGTCTCTGTTATTGACCCCGAGACATCAACCGCAGCTCTAAATAACATATGGTAGGTAGTGTGGGGTTAATAACCCCTAACAAAGCCACGCCCCTTTGAACTGTTCGTCAAGCCTTCCAACAAGTCGGATATACACATCGACTAGCTTATATCGAGGATATTGTTGATACCATGTATTCTACGCACCATATTATTTATATAACTTAATAGAAAGTTGTTGCCAACAACGTTATGCTTTCCTTGGTGAGATATGTTTCTCGGATATTTCTAGCATTTTAAATCTTGTCACGCCCAACTTTACGTGTAGTTGTATTCTGATTGGCTGACGGAGATCGACAGTTCCCGATAGATTAGTTTTAGACATCCATAATTATTATTTACAGAGTGAGTTTAATCTTCCTGCTGCCGAATCGTCTGTTGGAGTCATTGACGATACGTTGCACCAAGTTCTAATAATTGGTCTGAGTGTATACCATATACTTACATATACATAATGATGGTGTGCCTGATATAGGTTGACTTACTGACTTGCACGTACTGTCTGGCATTAAACTGGTTAAATCCATTCATTGGATCTGTAGTTGAGTACATACACTATGATACAAGCATTAGAAGTACGTATAAACAGATGTAGAGAGAGAGAGAGAGAGAGAGAGAGAGAGAGAGAGAGAGAGAGAGGAGGAGAGAGAGGGGGGAGAGGAAGGTAGAATGAGTGAAAAAGAGATAGATAAAAATGATAGAAAGAATGCGGTATGTGATACAGACAAATAACAAGAAGAAATGTGTTGCAAGAAGGACAAACAATAGAAGATAAAATGTAGGAAAGGTAAAAGAAGAGAAGAAGAATCAAAAGAAAAAGAAGTAGAAGAAGAAGAAGAAGAAGAAGGAGCAGGAGGAGGAGAAGAAGAAGAAAAAGAAGAAGAAGAAGATAATAAAAACAATGGTTGGAATAAGATAACAAGCCAAGTGGTGTTCTCAACTGTAGGCCTACTCAAATCTGCAGTTTTTATAATATTTAGTACAAGAATAAACCAAATACAGTAGATATTCTTTCATTAATATCAACTACATCTCTATAATAATAGTGTATCATTATATGTGGATACATTGTAAGTATATGTCTCTCAGTTACAATAAACTAGCGCTGAACTGTTGACTTCTTCTATTCAGTGATGAAGTGTCTTCCCCAGTACTATGATCAACATTCCGAACAAAATATAGGCCTGCTATATATAAAATGTAGAGCTATTACCATATAAGTAACGTATTTACCGGTACAAGTGTAATAACGTGTACCTTTTATCTAATAAACACACTGTAGTAAAACTAGAATAGTACCTTTCTGGGTTATACTACTGATGACTGCATGCTGCACTGTATATTTGCCATGTGCATTATATATTGATATAGCCAAAATTGTCGTATTAAAGTGGCAATATCATCTTTTTAATGTATGTGTTATAGGTTTCTACATAATATTACTAATTAAAGAAACATATGAGAAAAAAAACATCCAAAAATTATTCGTTGTGATATCGCCAATTCAATACAAGGTTAGAGGGGTCACTTCTCAATATGCTTTCAAGACTATAATATTATCCGCACAACACAGACGTACTGGGTCCGCTCTACAAGTCAAAAGGCTGATAGCTAGGTAGATGTAATTAATTAGGAAATAAATATATTTCTATATTAGTAAAAAGAAATCTGGAAAAAATATCATACTTGTAATGGAAAGATAGTTATATCAGAATATACAATAATATAAAATCCGATTAGTGACATTTGGATTTGGGCAAAGATGATCTTGCCACTTTAAGGAAATATATTTACTGAAAATTGCATCTTTGATGAAATTCAGCGAGGTGATAACGGTTATTACCAGCATGTTCCTTCTTTGCCCGATTTAACGAAAAAACGTACGTCACCAAAATAAAAACAAGTCTGAGACTTTACTGAACATTGTGAAAGCTCAGCAATTTGCATTTCTCTAAAAATAACCAGTTCCATGTGTTAACTGTTAACTGCATCTCGGGAGAGAGAGAAAAAAAATCAGTTATAAATATTCGAGAAGTTCAGGCCTTGTCTCAATACAACTATAGTAGCTTCAAATCATCTCTTGAAATAGTTCACGTAAGTTGCAAGCTATTACAACCTAAAGTGGTTTTCGTTGGATAAATATCTACCTGTCACCGAATGTCGCTTTAAATGGATAAACTGTGTTGGAAATAACACGCCCCTAAATCCAGGAATAATTACGGGTATGTGCACCCTTTGTCACTTTTGTCACTTTTGCGATCAGGAAAATTATTTAATCAATATCTATCTTGGGAACGAACTCATTTTACATCTGGTTTAATCAAACTATGATGAGATTCTGAAGATTATATCGTGTACAGTAGTATCAATCCTACGAAATAACAGCTTTGTAATAGGTGGCAAACCATATAATTGTGTGGTAGATAATTATCTCAAATTGAGAGCTAATATATTGTTATAGTAAACACACGGAAGACTTGGTGGTTCGCTTTTATAAACCGTCGATATAAATAATGGCATCGTGTTCCCATAAGAATTAAAAATGAATATTAACCTAAACCTACCGGTCATATATCTCGTTGTTAGACGTGCGCTATTATTGGAACATAGAGTTGTAAGCACATAAAATACGTAAATAACATACTGTAGTAGGTCATCGTGATACCACTTCCGGTTCAGGAGTTATGGGTATGTTCGTGTACACGAACAGTGGCAGGGTCATCGGTAAAATAGAGAAAAACAAAAAGTTACATTCATGTCTTTAATAGGGCTTCCGTCTGGGTTTTTAACAGATGTGTTATCCAATTCCCAGTACACATGTCGAGGTGTATTCTTCGCAATTCTTCAACATTACAACTCACCATACAACAAACGCATTTCAAATCCTGTGTGTATTACGGTAACTTAATCGCTGAGAGTATTCGTCAAAGTGGTTTTATTTGTTCAGTAACGTGTTTGTTTTATCAATCCGACAGTGCAACGATATGATTCTTGCAACATGATATACCGGTACTATATCATGTATGATTTTTTTTCAACTTACAAACTTGTGAACATGACAAATAGGCTTTCCTTCTTGGCCATGCGATATTGCATCAAGAAGTGAAACACAATAGGGGAATTACAAAACAGCGGTAATTGGGGTATAACCAGGGGCCTACGTTTCACGAACGGGTAGGCCTCTGGTAGGCCTGGCGTAGATGGAGGTTTACGTCACTTCCGGTTATAGTAAAAGCATGGTGCAGGCCTACGTGCTGATTTAGGTTCGGACTACTGTAGGCCCTTTCATGAAACTCGGACCAGGATTGTGATTTACGACATCGTCTAAATCTAGAAGAGTTGTAGTGGTCGTTGATGTCTTTGTTGCCGTTGTCGTCGTCGTTGTTACGATGCTACGTTTAATATAATTATGTATTAATTATGTTTTGGTAACACATTGAAGTATAATTTATCAAATTTGTTATGAAAAGAAGTTCAAATACATACGTTACGTGTGTATGTGTGTGTGTGTGTGTGTGTGTGTGTGCCTGTATGCGTGCGTGTGTGCCTGTATGCGTGCGTGTGTGTGTATCTTTTTGTTTCCTTGTTTGCGTGTTTACATGTGTGTGCATGTATCAGGCTCAAATTATTTCAGTCGACATTTACTTTATTTCTCGATATGGGTATAAAGCGTATTCTAATGAACAAGGTCACGAACGCATGCGAAGCGGTCATCAATAGGTTTGTTGTTGTTCATTAAATCCAGAAATACCGGTAAATTACCCTTTCGTTTTGAACGTATCTACTGTGTCGTGTGACCTTAAACCCTAATTGAACTGACAAATATTGATATCCTACAACACAATCGTAAAATTCAAATTACAATAGAATTTACCGTAATTTCAAGGACTGGGAAATTGAACATTACTAATAAACCAAATTGTTCGATCTAAGAATTTAAATGTTATCTATTAGAAAACTAACCATGAACGAGACCTAGTTCAAGGATCTATGATTAACATTAATTGTGAAAATGCGTTGAGCAATACAGTATATAATTCATATACCATGTACAGCTGTGACACAAAGAAACAACAACAGGGTTTCCTTTGATAATGTAAAATAAAACCACAGACTATTACCCAAATACTACCATTATCATTACTACTACTACTACTACTACTACTACTACTACTACTACTACTACTACTACTACTACTACTAATAATAATAATAATAATAATAATAATAACAAGAAGAAGAAGAAGAAGAAGAAGAAGAGGAAGAAGAAGAAGAAGAATATTAACATAAAAAATAGTAATAATAATAGTCAATTAATCATATTAATCGAATATAATAATAATAATAATAATAATAATAATGTGCGTATTAATATTGAGCCAAATCCATGCCCGAAAACCTCATAGCGCTACATTATTACCCCGGTCAATGGATGCACTCATTTCACCTTCTCAACTCCATGCGCATTGAACAATCAAAGTTGGCATTTATGGTATGATCAAAGTGCATAAACAGTCAATATATCGAAAAAAATAGTACATATTTATATTGAAGGAATATACCCTATCATTTTCTGAACTAAATCTTAGTAGAAAGATGGTCCGTGTTTCTAAAAATAATGTATGGTAGGTCACTAAATTGACGTTGTACGCAGAATCCCACCAAGATCTGAATTACGAAATCCAAATGCCATCCAACATGAGATAATTAACTCATAAAAGAGTGATGTAATTACTTTAGAAATTGAATTAACAGTGACACATCGGAAAATAGACGCCTGGTAATCATTATTACATCAATATATGAGCGAGGGTCTCTATAAAATCCGAGTAATAGCTCTTCTAGCATGTAAAGTACTCTCTTTACATATTGACGATTTAAAAAAAAATACACATCGTTTCATATCTAAAGTTAGATCTACGGAAAATATTCGAACACATGTTATATTATATTACATTTTCTCAAAATGAACCATACGCAATTATCTAAGCAATAACAATAGTAATATTTATATAAAAATAATTATAACCAGGGGGCAAGAAAACGAATATCGTTAATACTAACCTGGCTTGTAGTGAATATAGAACAGTAATAGAACAGTGTAGACTAGTAGTACAACAGTAATGTAGCAGTAATGTAACACAAATACAACACAAATACAAAGGCAATTATGCAATAGTACTGTAACAATAATGCAACAGTAATTATGCAGTAATAATACAACAGTAATGCAACAGTAACACAACAGTAATTCAACAGTAATATAATATATTATAGTCCAAAAGTAATGCCAACAGTAATACAACAGAGTAATACATCAGTAATACAACAGTAATGCTTCTTTGATATTTGTTAGTTATGATTTGATATTTTTACAGCTAATCTGGGATTGCATTATGGACTAGAAATGATATCAGATTGTATTCGGATTCACTGATACAATTACATCGGATCTTGTTTATAGAATACTCGGAGAACTAATCCCTTCCTAGGGAACTCTAATTCCGTTCACATGTATGTACTCAAATAAACAAAATCAATCTGTGGGCCCCAAAACTCAGGAAAGTCAGGAATACCATGTGTAACATCGCAAGATAGCATGTTTAGAAGACCAGATATCAGATTGTATTTGGATTCACTGACAAGATTCACATCGAATCTTATTTACAGAATACTCGGAGAACTAATCCCTTCCTATGGAACTATAATTCCATTCTCGTACATGTAGGCCTACTCAAATAAACAAAATCAATCTATGGGCTCCAAAAAAAAGTCATATTGGACGAGCATCATACCAGATTTAACATGGCAGGATAACATATTACACAGTTACGCAATGTTTAGAAGATACTACAGTACAGCGACGATTGAAGAATGGGGATGTGATCGTTGTGTGTGTGTGTGTGGGGGGGGGGGGGCACAGCAACTGGGGATGGGGGGGTGGCACCACAGCAACGGCACCACAGTAAAACGGCATCAATTTTCGCGGGCGAAAACAATACCACGTCATAGTGAATAGAATTAGCCGCATTCTCGTGATGTTTAGAGGGAATTATGGAGCAATTAACAGTTCCCGAACTCTGACATGAATTATAACTTGGGTATGTTTTTTTAAAATAAATATGTGTACTTACATGTAGTCATACTATTTATTTAATTAGTCACATCTTAACCGAATCGAAGTCATTAGGGTACATTGAAAGTCAGAATACGACAAGAATGCGTAACCTGAGAAGGCATACTCTTTGAAGCGGCAAACGCGATACCAACTTCACTAACTATTTCAATGGGGGCGTTTTGTATCCTTTCATCAAAGGCAAACCTGTTTAACGAAGGGATATGGTTAATACAAACCAGTATTGATATTCTCTAATTGGGAATGGGAAATTAGTATTTCAAAGGAACACGAGACATGGTCCATTATAGGTCAATTGACCATATAGAAAAACAACTAATATGGAATATTCAATACTGTTGGTATGTCCCGTATTCTCAGGAACAAATATTTTTGAATGTCCTCAAACATCTGAGAACATTCAAATTAACCGTATTCTTGTTATTATGACAATTCTGTGATTGAGCCTCGCTGCAGAAATACAATTACGTCCATTGAAGTATGTACCACAAGAGGTCTGTGACGGCTGTGAGGTTCATACCATTCCATTCATAACTTGTGTCATGTTATCCTTTAAACCAGATATATAAATCTGGCGGACTGTCATAGTTAAAGCTCCAGGGACTCAGAGGCATGCATGCACGCTAAATATACCATGGACTAACGATAAAAGCAATCGGGGTAAATTGAACGTAATAACATTAGCCCACAGGAATGCACTGCGATGTCTTCGGGGAACGGTGTCATGTGTCACGTGTTGTCTAGCTGCCTACAAGACTCTGGCATTAGAACCCATCATCTGCCTACGGAGCGATCACATGCATGACTTGACACATGATAATAATAATAATAATAATAATAATAATGTGTGCATTTATAATGTTCTGAAGCGTGCTCAATGCGCTACATTACTACCCCGGTCAATGTTCTCATTTTCCCTTCTCAACATTATTGCATCATTGCAGCAAGACCTAGTTCCTGAACCCTTCACCGCCAAGATCATCGGTGACTCCGCTTCCAGCAACGAAAGACATTCACCAACTCAGCGAATGCGTTTCCATGGTAGAAATATATTATGTGCTTTTGCATGATCACCATTGCACAGAGAACAACAGCATAAGATCTTTCTGAACCTTCTGCTACCACGATGACTCAGCAATATGCACACAAACATGTATTAACCATCTCATTGCATTCATTTCATTGTACCAATATGCATATATTGATATTTCATAGCATGATCACCATCGAACGAAGAACAGCTATAGACATTCCTGAATACCGAATACTGGTAATACTGGTACAATTCCATTCCTCAGGGGGGAAACAACAAAGTTATTCACCAACTTATTGTATTTTCTCCATGGTAGCAATGTGTTGATATTCCTTAGTAGTAAGACGACCATTGAACAAAGAACAGTATTACACCTTTCTAAACCATCTATGGTCTTGATGGCGCCTTTCTCAGGCAAGCATAACATATTCACCAATTTATTGAATTTGTTCCATGGTAGAAATATGTTGGGAGTTCCTTTCCATGAACATCATTGCATCAAGAACAGTTTAGACCTCTGGACGTCTTGACAATTCCGTTTAGTTCCCCATCAAACAAGCCAATCCTTGATTCATTGCAATATGTATCCCATGGTAGAACTATGTTGAAGTTCGTTCAAATCATCGCCATTACACAGGGAAGATAATATTATTTCTCGACCTATCTGAACTAACTATGCGCAGTCAGGATGACACAATAATCAACTTACTGTATTTATTCCATGATTGCAAAATCCTGAAATTCCTTCATTCGAGAGGAAATTCATTTCAAGCGTGAGAAATAATTCCTTTCAATCGTTTAACATTCTGGAAAGTCGAAATAAATTAAATTACGTACATGTGAAAGCTTACAATAAGAAGAATTGTGACCCGAATGCAGCACCATATATGCATAGAGGATCATGCCACGTTGCGTTAATGCTCACATCCCCTGTATTACCTGATCCGAATTGATTACAGGGTTTGTGTGAATAGCATGATACTGTGTTGGAACGCAGAGTGAATTATATCCATTCTAGCTGTGTGGCACGTTCTGCCAACAATGGTAACTCGCCAATTCGTTTCCGTTTATACACGTCGTACAAGATAGTGTATAGTTCATCTTTTATGTTCGCGCCCTCTTTATGGTGAGAATATTTGAAAAGTCTAGTTCCATCTAAGGGCGTTTTACTAAAATATCTGTGACCTGAAATTAGTTTTCATATTTGAATACCAAAGGTCACCGCTTGAGTATGCCAACAGCCTCAAACATCCGAATTTGCGCACCATTAGTACAGATTTATTTTACAGCTCCATTTACAATTTGGGTTTGTACCGCTTAATTAAGTTTGGTCGAACTGATGCACCTAGAATTATTTTTTAAAAATCAGTCAACTTCCTATTGCGTAACATCCATTTTCTAAACAAGATCTGTGATTGTTTATACAATATTTTATAGAGTGAATCATATTTATCCATTACGAGAACACGATATGCGGATGTTTGTTACAGAGGACTCGAACGGAGTCTGTGTATTGGATGTGCTGTTAGGGGAGAATGGCCTTGTAACGACTATCAATCGCCAAATTCCAACGCTGGATACATAGGACAGAAAACAGCCCTGATACCTGACAATACACACAATTAATATCTTACAGAAGGAATGAGGTAACCCTGCTCATTAAACGTCTTACGTCATATCTGCAATAGCATGCATTCATCACAGAACAGCTGGCGTGAAATAATAATTGATTGTGCACGTTGTCGAGTGTGTTGCATCTGTGGGAGACAAGAGACAATGTTCCTATACATGTGGCACTTTAGTATAATGAGGTCGCGGCATAACACTGGTCGTTAGAATTGGCGTCTGGTAACAGGAATGACACTTTTCTGGAAAATTACAAATTTGTTTGTGTGTCATTTAATCAAACCTGATCTGAGGAGATCCAAAATGACAAAAATACTGTTAAAACATTACATAAATCATTCATCCTCATGAACAGTTCATCATCAGAGTATATCTAGATATACCCAACACAAGTAATTAAGGGCCAGAAGCCTTTTTGGTTATATAAATTTACCTTTTTATAATTTTAACAACGAAGAATTTTCAAACTACAAGATCCAGATACTCTTCAAGAATTTGCAGATGTAAATATGAATAAGAATTGCACCAGGTTTCTCAAGGCGAGTTCCATAGTAGAAAGCTTCCCCACAAAATATGTGCCAGCTCTACAAATATTTTTAGTATATTGTCGTCGTCGTCGTTGTCATTGTTGTTATTGTTTCTGATGATAGACCCTGTCAGTAAATTGTAGTATATGTCTATCATATGCTTCAACATTGTTTATAATATTTATTATATCGTTTTCGTTAGTACATGTGGGATCTATCCAACGTCTATCCAAGCTTTAAGTTTCGTTTGACAGATTCACGTAAAGTATTGTCTTCCTAAATGCAAGGTACAATTTTATTCAATTGTTTTGATCATTAGTCTGTCCTCTACATCGCGACGAACAACAGATTACGGTCAAGTTATGTTATAAGTCTGACGTTTCTCAAACTTCACCGATAATTCCCGATAACCAGCAGGTGTATTTGACGTCTTGCAGTGACATTTGAATTTCCTAGATCACGCCTATTACATGTTCCAACATTACAGACCGACTGTTGAGTAACAGAAACGTCTCTTCTTGACTGAACTGTCTGCTACGTTTCTTTTAGAGGGCTTTGGTAAAGACCAGACAGTACACACATTGACTCGTCAACAAGCAAACTTTAAATTAGGAAATATCCTACTTTTGACATTGACAACAGACACTGTCAGAATCTGGCAGCTGACTCTCGCTGTTGAGTCAATATTCATCACCTATAAGCTGTGACTTAACGCGCCAGTGACAATCGAATCAAAAACAGTCGAACGAAAGGACAAGACAAATCTTAAAGAAGCTTCATGTTTCATTGTCCGAATTTCCTGGCGAGTCGTTGGCGGGTTCATCGTAACGTGTATTGGCCAAGGGTTATGATTCGGGGGCGCGATTTCAGAGGAAATTGGCATATATTAGTCACGGAGACGTCCGAATTCGCCTCAAATATTGTCCACATGCTACGGGGGTTCGCGTCAACAGACAGGAGGGTGAAGCGGTAACAACGTTAGCAAAGACAAGTGAAGTGGCATTAACCCGAGCCCCGAGATAGCGAAGCATTCATTCAATTGTAATTACATATAGTCATTACATACATCCTGTGTCTTCTCACGCCCGAAGACTCTGGTCTTTCGACACGAACGTCGAATTTTGCAACCTGTAGTGTTTCAACCCACTCATGTTCGCATAGACATTGAAGATGGTATCAATTTCAAAAGGCAATTGGAAGACTCCGTGGTGGTCATTAATGTATATATATATATATATATATTTCAGTGTAATTAAAGCGGAATAACGTGTCAATGCGAACGTATATATTGATGTTATTTATTTTGAACTTTTGGCCATTTTCATACGTACTTTGAGCTACAATGGGTACACGATTTAGGAAAGATACCGGGTGGAGAAAAATATTTTCATTTCATCATTACTGTAGTTTTCACGAATCATATCAAACATATTATTGATAAAACACATATTAGGCATGTGGATTATCGTAAAGTACAATGGATACACAATTTAGGAAATGTAGAAACTGAATAATGAATAAAGATCGGAATATTTTCTCTTGATCATTACTGTAGTTTTCACGAATCATACCACACAAAGTATTGCCAAAGACATCTATTAGGTAGATGGGTGATCATGAAATTATGGCACTAGGAACACATACTATGTGAAAATGCACCTTACTAGCTCACATGCACACGTATGTATACACGTAAAAGCAAACGAAAGTCTGGAAACAATGCAAAATAATCCTTCACAAGTTACATTGTCGTATATAGACAAATACAAATTGCACGTTCTCTCTATGGTTATTGTGTGTCTGTTGGTAAGAATAATACTTAGAGAATAACCCACGAGATACGAGTGATTAAGGAAAATATGTCCCTAATCTAATTAATGTTCGCAGTTCCGAACTTCAGCGAGGAAATGAACATTAATTTCACGAGGGACATATTTTCCGGAATCACTTGTATCGAGTGTGTTGTTCTAATTATTCAACATAATGATTTTATTGGAGTAAAACATAGAAAACTGCAGATTTTTTTTTCTCTTGATATAGAGATACGATGTAGAGCATTCGTACGCCTATGACGTTAAAATCATTGTTTGGCTACGACGTGACAATTGTTGAATATCACTTTTGACAAAATCAACACTGTTGATTACGGAAAATACTATCTTTTCGCAGTAGATATCGCTTTCAGAATTCTTGATTTATTTGATTGTTTATTTGATTGTTCTCCCATTGTGATGTCATGCTGTAGATATTGCTTGACCCAGGTATTTGATTGTTCAATCATTGTTATGTCATCGCTACAATTGCTATGGTGTCACAATGCAAATGCACAGCAGCATAAAGATTTTACTTCACAGTAAAATCTTTATGATGTGGCATTTTTCTTTTTTAATTACTTATAAATGATATTTGGTGATAAGTAGAATCTCACCCACGTGTCTTGGAATATCAAATATACCAACACTCGTCGATGAAAGTTATTAAATCCTCGGCAACGCCTTGGATTTAATAGCTTTCACAACTCGTGTTGATATATTTGATATTCCAAGACACTTGGATGAGATTCTTTATTTCCACTGTGGAAATCCACCACGTATGTTGGATACTAAATATTACATAATATCCTATATAATGATCCTGTCTATAGACATTTAAAAGATACTGCACCAACTGGCTGTACAATATGGTCTACATGCATGTCATCCTCTAATCCCAGACCATTATTCCTACTTACATACGTCAGTTGTCGGGGTTTCGACATGACTACCAATAACTCTCCTCATTTGCTGCAAACTTGTCTAAATGGCGATGGGACAAATTACGTCGGGAATAATAAAATGTATTTAATATTAATATATTATTACAGTAAATGCATTGTTATTATTCCTGGTGAACTATGTCCCATCGACAAATGTACACGCAGATTGCCGACTTAATGACGAAATGCCAGCCTCCAAGAAGACAAAAAGTCAACAGCTACTAGTATAGGGAAATTGGATGAAACGGCAATCAATTAAATTGAAACTGCGCATCAGTAGCATGTCTACGAGCACTCGATCAAAGCTGATAATAGATGTTCTAGGGGGTATAATCCGAAAGTTGCTCTTTGAACGTGTGTAAGCGTTGTTTGATGTTGACTTTTTATATAGCAGCCGGAAGCGGGTAGGTTTTATGTTAAGTTATCAATAGATAAATCCATTCTGTCAATTCAGGATCTTAAGTATTTTCGCTTATAATAACATTGCACTTGTCATGCAGAATTAAGCCTGTTACCTATCGTACTTTAGAAACAGTATTTGGGGCAATCGTTTATGGAACTTTGACATTGAACTCATAGTATAGACCGTAATAAATGGAAATAATATGTGTGTATTCGTAAACAGTAAAATATAGTTTTCTCTAACCTATTAATACTATTTTGTCAATCTAAATATTCCTTAAAAATGTTAGTTTTATGTTAAAACAAAATACCAGCTATTATATAATATTGTTTTTACTTATGGAGACAATAGTTGTTGGTGTTTTGTTTTATACTTTAATTTACAAATTAACATTCATGTAATGTTACTTTTACCTTTGTTTAAACTGGTACAGCTGTATTGAAGAATATTATTACTATTACAAATACATATTAGTTGTATTTAGAACGCATTCGTATAACAAGAGTCGTTCACATGTACAGTTTGCGTTAACTTTACAAATTCCGATCTAGTGATTTTACAAAGTTGAGTTCAACACCCTCCCGAACACACTAGACTTCCCTGATCCATACGTACAAAGATTACCTTTGCTGCAATTAATGCATTGTCTTTGACTGGACCAACATACATCATTAGTGAGTTGGACTATAAGCAAGTTATCGATGCGAGACACCAACTTTCCTAGCATATTTCTGGCAGAAATGTGCGGGGAGAAATCGCAACTCAAATCCAAAGGTCTCGACTTCTTCGGATTAACTTTTAAATCATTGTGGTAAACTTTTGACCGCGGTGATTGCTTTGACGTGACTCGACCATGACATCCGACAAATATCGCTACCCACGGGGCACGGAATCGTGAAAATATCCAATGTTTGGTCTCGTTATCTCCAATCAGAATTCACAGTCACTTCTTCATCAAGCAGGACGACGCATCATGCCCTCGCACGCACCCCAACCCCATCCAGATCACGTGCCACCGGAATTACCGCCATTACTCGTGTGCACGGTAGAAATGGAAAATAAGACTCTTCGAGTCAATTTCGGTTCTCTATGTAGATTTCCTGAGTGTGACTGGACTCGATAATCTCAGACAGATGTATAATGTAGCTTTTCCGTATTTAAGTCCTGAAAGTTGGAAAATATGTACAACTTCTCATTGCTTCTTGCATTACAGTTTTGACATATAGGCGTTGAAGAGCTCAATGCAGCGCCTATCAGCTTTGCGCATCGCAGTCAATCTGTGCGGCTTAACTGTTCATAGATGGCAGCACCATAAGCTCTACAGCAGGTCCATCACTCCAGCCTTATTAATTAAACCATTGACATGTTTAATATCGAATATTATACATAGGTTTCGAAATACATGTAGTGTGTCTTCCTATTTATTATTTTCATAAATTAAAAGGGTTGACGTAATTTAATCAGATCTCCGTTAACATTGGGTAAATTGTACATGTTAGTTATGCCCCAGATCTATCATTCCAGCCTTGTCAATTAAACCATTGATATGCAGTAATAACAATTATAGGTTTCGAAATAGCCTGTCTTCCTATTTATTCACATCATCTTATAAATATCTACAGACTTCCCCTTAAGGAATCGTATACTTTCCTATTTATTGTTTTCACGCATTAAAAACATTGACATAATTTAGTCAGGTCTCGAAATTACGAACCGTTTTTTAGTACGATTTCATACTCAAACTCAAATTTGATATTGGGCATGAAATCGTACTCAGGAAGGTGTCCTAATCTCGGGGAGGGGGGGGGGGGGGCAGATCTTTGTTAACACTGGGCAACTGGTGCATGCATTCTGAAGCTATTTGGAACCAATGGTTCGCTAGTTGGCGTGGACCCAAGCAACACTTTCAGAAGAACGGAGCGGCTAAGGACTGGGATATGTACTAACCACTGTGTAATTTTACCTCACCATGGTAATTAAGATGTACACATATTACCAATAGGATGATGCCCTACATAAGACATTGGATGAGCGAATAACGGTATGTAATTCCCTACACGTGAAACCACGAGGATTTACTATGGCTACTCTAGTGACCGTTGAAAACATATCCATTGTCATCGTTAACATTGCATGAATTGGTGGTCATGAATTCTATTTCTCGGAGGTTCTGTAGGAAATGTTAAAAAGTGAACATCGGGAAAACGCAAATAAATGTGTACCAAATGTGGAACTACGGGAGATATTCTGTTGAATTACCAACAACCTCAGATTGGGGGAGGGGGGGGGAGAGGGGGGTGGTGGTCACAATGAATATCGGGGTTAGTGGGATTTCAGCCAATGATTACGTTGGAATAGCATTACAGCAACGGGTCGTCAAACTAACAGTGCAAGTTTGCGGGTAATTGGACAACTGACTGTGATGAGGATGTTTGCACGCAGGTCAGGTAGCATTGTTCAGATGGCCCAGCATACAGGATATGTAGTACTGGTGACAAGAGTAGGCATACAGGTCGTGGTAATACCTAGCATACAGGATATGTAGTACTGGTGACAAGAGTAGGCATACAGGTCGTGGTAATACCTAGCATACAGGATATGTAG
>JAUTBT010054262.1:0-15499 GCA_032361225.1 Lepetodrilus schrolli | reverse complement strand
AACTACTGTGATAACCCTTTTATTATTGAAATTTTACAACTTCACGATTATCTGGCAACCTCGCAATACGAGGTAGTATTTTGTTGGTTGCCAAGTCTTGTCGGCCTCAAGGGCAATAATTTAGCTGATGCAGCAGCAAAGGCTACACATAGTTCTTCTATAACATCAATGCCCATTCCATATAGTGATTCTAAACATAACATCAATTTGTATATTAAACTGCTATGTCACGCCAAATAGGACCGCCAAGTCCATAATAAATTGCATCATTTTCAGCCCATAAGTGGTTTCACTCCCATGTCTAGTCGGGACGTAACTGTGCTGCGATGATCCACATAGACCATACATTTTATACACATTCCTATATTTTAAAAGGCGAGGATAGACCTCGTTGCGTTGGGTGTGATGATGACCTCATGGTCAGGCATATCTTGCTTGACTGTGGACTTTGCAATTCAGCGTGCCGAGTTTTGTTCTTCACCTAATCTGAAACATTTATTTACCCAGGTTCCTGGGCACCTTATTTTATCCTTTTTTAAAGGAAATTCAACTCTATGAACAGTTTTAATTATACACTGTCTTATCATCGTCTATTTATCTATGTTCTACATGTTACTCTCGACTTTTTGGCATGATTGTTCATGCTTGTTGTTATTTTCTTGCATGATTGTATTGCAAAGTAATGCTATACCGGTAGTCGTCACCTGTGGGTGAAATATTCCCGCTGCGACGTAAAACAATAATAATTCTTTATTCATTCATTCAGATTGTGGGGGGTCAGTAATCTCCACTTTTGCCCAATGTTGTCTGGGGCGGCCATTTTGACAGCGCCGCCTACTGTAGTCTACAACAAGCGCACTGATTGGTTAAAACATGTGATGGTATTTACTAAACCACAAAGATGACAGATAGTCGGAAAATCTTCAAAATATGTGAAGGAATTATCATTTACAACTAAACTCGGACAGAAATTTGCGTTGTGCCCTGTGTAAGTCCACATAACAACTTTTAATGTGACAATAGTTTTAGCTAACCATATTCTCAAGTATTGCAGCGATAATAGTGATTTGTGCAATGAACTTACACTTGGAATGGCTTCTGTAATTCTGTCACAGGAAATGAATCAGACGAGACATACTGTCTCTATAAATACATGATACAGCAGATGCTTTATAATGAGTTATCCATCCATTTATTTAAAGTGACTCAAACGCAAAGCCTAAAGAACTGATGATCCTACACCACGTACAGTAATTGATTTCCTTCCAAATGATACGTTACCGATAAATCAGCTCATTACCCGGGCAGGCAGTTTGTGTATTTACATAGACTGCTAGGTGCATGTGACTGAGGACCAATCATAGCATACTATTCAAATATTGCTCTATATATTGCATACGAGCAATAATAATTAGTTGCATGTGTTCGGTTTCGTTTGGAGTTGCTTCCCATTGATTGCTTAATGTGTACATAAGGTGTAAATGGAAAGAGTTAAGCCCCAATTCAAAAACAAAACCAAGAGAGAAAAAACCAGACCTTGTCACCTCCATGATCTACTGATAGTAATTGTGTATGGGGAAAATAGTACTAGCAAGTAGAAAAATAATTGTGACACCCTTCGATTACAGGTAATTGACCATTAATAGTTACAGCATCGACACAAAAAATTGGAAATAGGAAACATGTGAAAAAATTAATCAGTTCTTAATTATCACTACCCAATTATATTATACCAAAACACAACAACAATTCAATTGAAATAATATTAATTTTCAGGTTATTATCTATGGAATAATGTTCAATTCGCTCGATGAGATTCGTGCTGAAAATGTGCTGTAAGAACTGAAACTCAGAAATTTACAATATTTGGAACAATAACGAATAAATATATATTGAAGTTAATCATGGATAAAAAAAAAAAGGGTACCTTACTGCTGTTTTTCAAACAAATAAACATTTTGTTTGTCACTGTTGTACAATTGTCTATATGAATATTCAAACACATTTGCAGAAGAGTTGTAGCACATTTTTCTATAATACTTTTGAGACCTTCTTTCAATGTTACTTCTCAATATCTGGTCAGAAACCACAACAATGGAAATGTACTGAGCATGCATCGTACGACAATATAACTGGAAATCTCATTTTGTAGCACATTATGTTGTAATCGGATTTCGAACAAATTTTTGAATACCATTTTACTAATTGAAGCAAGGTGTGTTTTGAATAGAGGAATGTTGTCAGCTTGACAAGTTCCAGTTCCGTTATGCAGATTGTGTTATTATTATTTTGCATATTATTATTTGACTTTAATAAGGCAAAATACTTTACAACTTGTGGTAAATTTAAATTGTGGAGACTTAACGCATTAAATAAATAAATCAGTCAACATGGACCATAATATCTGACATCTAGGAAGAGTTTTAGAGGTGCAAAAGCAATTGTTCTTTCATTTCGTTAAAAACTCAAGTTAAATGGTAGAACTTGGACTTGGACAAGTTAACTTTCTGATGCAATATTGATAGGATGTGCTGTATGTAGAGTGGCAATGTAGTTATCATCCTTGGTCTTGTCAGTACCAGCCGATGCTCACAGGTTTACTGCAACATTCAGCGCTATGGTTGTTGCGGGTTCCTCCTGCCGTAAACTGACAAGTCGTGATATAAGTGAAAGAATCTTGAAAGCGGCTCTAAACCCAATTTAAACAAACAAAAAATGGTGAAACCTGTGATTTCTGTGTGTGGTGTGTGGTGTGTGTGTGGTGTGTGTTGTGAGTGTGTGTGTTGTGTGTTGTGTGTGTATGTGTGTGTGTTTTTTTAATAAAATATGCCTTTTTCTATGTTAACCTCTTCCTCTTGTTGGTTTCAGGTCCTTGAATCTGCTCGTATCTGCTTGACATGGTGAACTACTTTACTTGTACTGATAACTTTTGAAGCAAATCATCAAAGGACCTCTTGGTTAACACCGTTCGTGACATCTTGTAAGGCATTTTAGCCAATCAATATACTAACGATATGGTCATGTTCCTGATGGGCCTACAAGCTGCACTGGACACCATGCCTGTGCTGAATCTTAATTTGCCGTGTATTTGAATCTTATGAAGGCGCTGCCCCCATGTGTATATTATTCCCCCATGAAGTGCAGGAACTGGTATAATGCAATCGAAACCGCATAAATCAGATTTGATACAATTGCAAATGTTGTGAAAGTTGTGACATCGAGTTAAACAATGCTGCCACTGAAGTGCCAGGAATGTGGACGGACGTTTACGTACCCACACCAGCTACGTGGACACCGCCGCGTGCACACGATGATGAACAAGACCAGGTACCGCTGCAAGGTGTGTAACAAGACGTTTTCCTACCTGTCGGGTCTGCGCCAACACCTCGCCTCCCACTTCAACCACACCTCCGGGGACAACCAGTACATGGACGACCTCGCCATCGGAGTCACCATCGAGCCCGTTCAAGAGAGCGCGTGCCACAAATCTGGAGCTCACTCCCATCGTGACCAGGTCGTTGGACCGAGTTGCAGCGAACAGGAACTAATTTTCAATCGTGTGCAGTCTGGTTTAGAGTACAGTGAGTATTGTTCTGTGCATCATATGTCGTCGTGCTGCTGTGAGTCTTGGCCCACGGCCAGATGTGGGTCGGTGATGCTGATTGACCCACGGCATGTTGTTCACGTGGACATGACCCACGATCCGAGCTTGTCGTATCCGGCGTCTGAATTCGCTTGGTCTGGGGGTATGGTTCCGGGCAGTGTGGGTCCTGGGAGGATGGTTCCTGAGTGTATGGGTCCTGGAAGTATGGGTCCTGGAAGTATGGGTCGTGGGAGTATGGTTCGTAGGAGTATGGTTCGTGGGAGAGTGGTTCCTGGGATTGCTCTTCCTGGTAGTGCAATCTCCATGGAAGACCAGGGTTTGTTTGGGCACACGTTTCGGGAAGAACACATGGAAGAGGATGCTGCTGATGAACACGATGCTGACGATGATTCCGATGTTGGTTGGATCTTCCCACCAGAAGGACGTGACGACAAATCGAATCCCCACCAAGAGTCCTGTCGGGACATTGCTGCTGCTGATGGATCTGTAAGGCCCGCGTTGTCGCCAGACGATGGGTTTTTGGTGAATGACGTGAGACTGCCAGTAAGCAGTGAGGTGGTAGATTCCACGCCACAGCCACAGTGCGGTCAAGGTGTAGCTGTAGTTGATGAGATCAGTGGATTTGATGATGTGGCAACCTGCAACGATTTGTCCAACTTTTTCCCAGATTTCAACGAGAAAAGCGAAGCAAAGACAAATTCCGATTCCAAGGCTCGCAACAGCAGTGACAACCGGAACAGTTTGGTGGATGAAGATGATGTCCTCCATTCTTTAGCACCCAATCTGCACTCTATATGCCCGACCACGCCAAGAGGAGTGGGACACAGGACCGATTTGTTGTCCTCTGATTTAGAGGCCTGTGTTAAGTTTGGACTGGACTCTAAGGCTCTGAATCCCACCGTGGTTGTGAACGACCTGCGGCGAGAGTTTACCAGACTGCAAAGAGCTGTAGGAGGAGAAGGCAAAGAAGGGGACACCTTCACTTGCGACCTGTGCGATGTGGGATTCAACAATAACAAGCTGCTCTTAAAACACGTACGATTACACAGACGTGCGCTTGGAAAAGGAAAGCGGAATACAGTGGAGTCTGAAAATTGGAACCTGGATAGTGGAAACGGGCAACGGTCCAAGTCCAAAAACAAGCTGAAAGATGATCCGCTTCTGAAATACGTGGAGAAGGTTGGAAAGACGTTTACCAATAGGAAGCCCAGACCCAAATTCAGAGTTACCGTTTCAAAGTTGAATATCAAGTGCTATATCTGTGGGAGAGTTTACACGACTAAGAGCCATTTTGTTGCTCATGCAAAGCGACACTTGAAGAAGCTTGGTTACAGCCAGGACTTCTTCTACTGCACCATCTGTTACGCCTTCTACCCGTGTGAGAACAAGCTCAGGGAGCATCTCGTGGACATCCACGCCAACGAGGAGGTCACCGATGAACAATGCCAAGTGTCCTTGGATGCCCATAAACACAGCTCCCAAACAAACTTTATACGCAAACGGAAACACTCGCCCCAAACCAGTGCGACCGCCAACAGCACTGGACTAGAGGCCAATATGACAGATTCTGACTTTGCCGAATCCACGACTGACCAGCTGGTGTTTCCTGAATTCGAGAGCGATGCTGAAGTAGGAAAATGGCCGGACGTTGGCTCTACAGATCAGTGTCGAGACACTTGGTGTGGGATATGTCATGTCTGTGGAATGCCTTTCTCCAGCAAAACTGGCTTAAGTCAACATATTGTCACCTGCCATGAGCCAAGGCAAGCTCGCAGAAGACGACGGAAACGACCTACTGGAAAGAAGATCGGATTCAAGTGTCACATATGTGAACGCATTTTCGCTAGTGTTCAGATTCTGAAACAACACTTTATCAGTCACGACCCTCGAAGAACGAGGCTGATATGTCCGCTGACTAACTGCAACAGCAACTATGTCTGGAAGCAAAACTTCAAAAGACATCTGCTCTCGCACGCCGCTCCCAAGGGCCAGAAATTTCCCAAAATAACATTTAATCTCCACAATGAGGTTTTCTGCCCCTTTTGTACTAGATTGATGTTTTTTATCAGCTTGGACGAGTACAAGATGCACATGCTTATACATGTTGACAAGATAATGGCCGATGAATGTGCTCGAAATGACATTTCCCACAAATCGAAACTCGTGCACTCAAAAAAGGTTATAGTTGTCCACCGTCCTGAAGCACAGAAACGGTCTGAATTATCGTCGATGAAGAGAACGCATGAACACTGTGTCAGTCAGTCCTTGGCAACAGCAACCCTACCATCCAAGGATGAGGTCAGGAAGCATCCATTACCGGTTGTCCAGTCCTCGACTCCGAACAGCTGCTTTGGTTTTGCTGATGCTGTAACCAATGACGTGTGCAGTGGGGATGTTAGTCCAGGGGGTTCTCTGCAAGGCAACTCGGGTCTGTTCATATCTCCTGTGTGGGCCGACGTCGAAACCCAGTCCACAGGAGCACCAGCACAACCACCATCTCGCCAGGGAAGACCGGGAGATTGTCCAACCGGCCAACTGTCGACAGACTTGAACGACTCTGGGTTCACCCAGATGCTGAGCGGAGATTCCGATCACGGAGAGCTCAGTCGTGAAGTTACGCCACAGCAGGGTCTGCCGTCATTTAGCTTCTTCAGCAGAAACACTCGAGATCGTAGACATACTGCACAAACAACTGCTGTAGATGGGAACTTGCAGCTCCGTGCTCCAAACACTGATTCTATTTACCATAGTCGTAAAGAAGATAGGCCAGCTTACAGTCTAAAGGAACATAGGCCAGCCTACAGTTATAAAGAAGATAGGGCACCCTACGGTCTTAAAGAAGACAGAACAGCCTATGGTCTTAACGGAAACAGTGACTCCTACTCAACTGCCGTTGATTCTTGTTCTTATTTGAGTAGTGACAGCCGTTATTGCTACGTATCCAATGGATATTTTCCAAAGATTCGAGGTTCTGGTTCCACCTTCCTGACGCGGGAACGTGCAGTACAGCTAATGAGCAGCTCCTGTGCGACCACCGCCAACTTCAAATCTAAAGGCCTCCTCTGTTCCATATGCGAACAGGTTAAACTCGATGCGGAGAACGTGAAGACACACATTCTCAGCCATTTCGACGCATGCGGGAAGTTCGCTTTCAAAAGGCAGGGAAAGAAGTTTGTCTGTCCGCTGTGCTTCAAGATAATGCTGGACAGGAGGTCAATGACCTCTCACTTGTTCACCCATTGGGGCGAGCACCTCATCAAGTGCCCGGTGTGTTACAAGATCTTCAACCTGGTGAAGACGCTCAACATCCATGTGGTCAAAGTGCATCCTGAGTACAGGTACAATTAGCTGCTGTTGTGCTTGACCATCATGCAGTATAGACGGCCTTTGCCTTGGTGAAAGTCTCCTGATTACAGACTCACATTGGCTGCTTTCAACAGGGCGCAGATCTTGTTTGACGTCTTCAAACTGTAGTGCTTGACCCTCGTTGGTGGATAAAAGATTCCCGCAGCGACGTTACTCTATAATCACTCGCTCACTTGAACAGGACACCCTTCCCACCTAGGGAAGAACCTCGAGAGTCCAGACCCATAATCAGCAAGTTTCAGCCATGGCAATCTTTCCATGACCTAGTAGAAATACAAACATCAAAGATGCATGGAACTGTTGATATTTTTCTTACTAGGGCCAGTAGTGTAGGGAATAAAACAGTGGTGAGTGAGTGATTATGGGGTTTAATGTCGGCGCAGGAACCTTTCATCCATTTGCAACGATATGACAGTGGGCCATGTTGGCGATGTCTGTGTGATTGGTAGACATGTATCCATCAGTATTGAAGGCCTTTAGTTGGAAGTTCAACATACTTCCACTCACGCCACATTGAAGTTGAGGATAGAATTTGAACCTATTTAATGCTTCAGTTTCTAGTTGAACCTGACATTTGATAACAAACTGCTTATGTTCTCAATCTAGACCTTTAGTTTTCCCCATGTTCAATTTCAAATGCGAGAATTTCTGTATACAACATAACATAATTTTGTTGACCACGTGATAATTGACAGGCTTGCCTACGTTGAAGTGCATATTGGAACATGACACAAATATTGTCACATGATCGACAAAATTATGTGATATAATGATGCATAAATTCTCATGTTTGAAGCTTAAGTCTCTAATACCTCTTAATAATGGCCATTGCCCTCTTAACACAGCTGTAGCAGTCACCAAGTCTGGGTCATGACTAACCTAGGAGCAGTCACTGAGTCTGGGTCACAGCTGTAGCCTAGGAACAGTCACTGAGTGGGTCACAGCTGTAGCCTAGGAGCAGTCACTGAGTCTGGGTCACAGCTGTAGCCTAGGAGCAGTCATTGAGTGGGTCACAGCTGTAGCCTAGGAGCAGTCACTGAGTGGGTCACAGCTGTAGCCTAGGAGCAGTCACTGAGTCTGGGTCACAGCTGTAGCCTAGGAAGTCACTTTCTGGATTTTGAGGATAGAATAACTTCACAAGATGATATTAGATAGTAGAAAAAAAACATTACCCCAAAAAATAATTAGCATTCATGTGCAATGCTTTTGCGACAATATATATTTCTTTTACTGTTTATATACTTACCATTTGTTATGCAGTCTTAATGCAATGCTTGGGGCGATATCTAAAATGACCTAGGTACTCTGGCAATACTATCGGCTGTACTATAGTGATAGCTGTGTGCTGTCCTCGCGTTATTTAGGGAGTTTGTACATTGCCCCTCTTAGAATATAGTATAAATGATCTGATCAGTCTATTTAGCATGTAAGTAAGAATTTATGCACAAGACGACTTATCAACATTCTGAGTCTGAAATTAGTCTGAAATAATTTTTTCTTTTTCTTTTGACAAGATCAGTGATTTTTATTATGTTTGCATGGTCAGTTGCATGTCGTAGTTCAGAAAGCCTGTTTCTAATGACAATTGATAGCTCATAAACTTTCAATATGAAGTGCATGCTTGTAATATAGAAAAGGAAAAAAAAAGGTGTTTGCCAATAATTGTTACTAAGCAACAGCTTTTCAGATATTGGTTGCTAAGTAACTAAAGCAGATGCATGTTCTTATCACAATATTGAAACACCCATTAGAAACATCGGCTTTGACAGCCCATTACCACTCTTCCAATTTCTGTTGTTTTTTTTCTCTCAGATTTATTGTATATCATTTGTTAGATATTGTTGAGATATTTTCTTACTCTTTCATAGTGTAATCATCCATGTCAACCTTGCATATTGACCTATGCAAAGTATTGCAACAATAATGGCAGTTTATTAAATTTTGTAGAGATAGACATGTGTACGTGGGTTTTCTAAATAAATCTATCGCCATATCTTGACAAATCACGTACATAAGTCTGAAGAAATGATTTATTGCTGTAACATAGTGGACACCCTGTGGGAAAGTTTCTTGTTGATCAGATAAAACTATTTTCCTTGTTCAGGAAATTAATGCGAGCACGATATTAATGCGAAAAATGCGATTGGCTTATGGTCGCATTTAATTCTTTTGCATTAAGTACATTCTGTATTTTCAGGCCGAACTGACTAATGTTTACCCTAATTTCGTGCACTTGTCCGTAGCTTGAAACTGATCATATGTATAAGGTTGTTGCAGCCATAACCTGCATATGCAGTAGTATTACATTGGTTGTGTTACGATAATAATATACTTAACGGGACAAAAATTAATAGAGGCCTGGTTGTTCGCATTTAATTGGTGTCGCATTAATGTCTAAAATCTAGAGTCGCATTAAATTTGTGGCGCATTAATTTCCTGATTTACAGTATACCTTAGATGCAATGATCTATGTTGACATTTTTCCTTTCTTTTCATTCATTTGTTGTAGTTAATAATTTAGTATTGTGTCACTGATTCACATGCAATCAGAAGGTAGACGTATTTTAAATGGTCAAACAATTATTACTTGAAATTATTTACAATTGATTTGTCGTCATGTAAGAGTGTCGACAAGCCATGATTTAAATGAGAAAATCTTGAAAGCGTCTCTAAATTCCTGTTGCGATGTAAAGCATGTGTTCAATTAAATCGTATTCAAATGTAAATCGCTGTTTCATGATAGATCGGCACCCCTCTACATAATTAGCAAAAGTGTGAAGAGAAATAGTCCGAGGTTAAATACACAGTTTTTATTCGTCGATCTACGAAGTTGTAATATTGGAACTGGTTGGGCACAAGTATTTCCTAATTCTGTGTCAAATTTGAGTGACGTGCGTTACGTTTTTGAGTAAAAGTACCAAACAGGGGTTGTAATGTTACCTGCCAGACTGTATCTTATCTTTACAATTGATAGTAGCCTATTGTGAGTGATGGGGCAGGTGGTAGAGCAGTGGTAAATCGTTGAAATTCAGAGCGAAAGGTCTCAAGTTAAAATTCCGTCCAAGCAGCCCGGCATCAATGTTCGCGAAAGTTACCTTTCTGACCAATATTGATAGGATTTGCTGTATGTACAGTGGCAATGCAGTTATGATCCTTGGTCTGTTGCGACCAGCCGGTGCTCGCAGTGCTACGGATGTTGCTGGCTTCCTCCTGCCCTAAAACTGACAAAGTCATGATATACGTGATAGAATCTTTAAAGCAACTAATCCCCAATTAAAATGAAAATAACAAAATTGCGAGTTGTGGTTGCCATCCTCTTCTTGAGATAGGATTTCAATTGATTGTACCTCTGCAGGTGTTGCCTCTAACTTAACATTGAACAAACTATTGATCATCGATTCATTCAATGAATAATGACTTCTTTAACCCTCGCCATGCTGGAGGCAACCCGAGATGCCCAAAAGAGCAGTGCCTGTGCCTAATCCAGTAGGGAGATGGTTAACTATTGTACTGGTGTAGACAAATCAAATGTATATTATTTGTCGGGTAATAATTGATTGGAACATGAGGCCAACTTGTTGTGATTATACACATTTAATTATAAATGTAGTTTAGTTTTGTTTAGTTTTGTTTTCGATCTGCATCATATTGCCACTTCCTGCCAACTGTTGCACTGACTGATGCATTTAGTTTATATGTTATGTTTCCCTTGTTAGAGTGTTGGTACATACTGCAACCTAGAATATAATGTAGATCTTTGTATGAGTATTGATAGTGCTAAATGATGGTTAATGACATTTTTCAGCATAGTCTTTCTTCTACATTAGTATATAGAACAATATCACAAAGTGATGCCTATATTACATTGAGAATTATTTTGACATCAATGTGGGCGGGTGGTAGCACAAAGGTAGAATGCTTGGACTTCGGAGATCCTGGGATTAATGTTCATGAAAGTTACCTTTCTGATGGGACGGGTGGTAGTGCAGTGGTAGAACGTTGGACTTCGGAGCCAGAGGTTCCAGGTTTAAATTCCACCCCGGGGGGCCAGTTACCTTTCTGACTCTAAACCCCAATTTAAAAAAAATAAAAATATAAAATAACGACTTTCTGACGCTATATTGATAGAATGCAGTGTCTGTACAGTGGCAATGCAGATATCATCCTTTGTCTGTCGGTACCATCCGATGCTCGCAGGTTTACTGCAACATTCAGCGCTATGGATGTTATAGGTTTCCTCCTGCCCTAAACTGACAAGCCGTGATATAAGTGAAAGGATCTTGAGAGCGGCTTCAAATCCCAGTTCAAATTAAATCAAATGATATAAGTGTTATCCTAGAGTTGATAAAAGTAACCCAAACCCTCGGCAAAGATTTGCATTTTTTTACCTTGTATAAACTGAGGATAACATTGATCTTAAAAGACACAAGTTAGAGATTCTGTATATCGCCAAATACATAGTTAAATCATTTAATTGCAAAATATAATTACCAACTTTGTTTTCTTTGGGATCTCTCTGTGCAGCATAGATAATGCTGTACAGGTGATGTAGCTCAGCATAATTTCTTTTTTTCTTAGTAGAATAATGATGCAAATTAGTCATTCATAACCAATCGGTGAAGTAAGGAATTGTTTTTTTACAATAGAATAGCATTGTTATCCTGCACTGTTACAGTATTTGGGCGACACAATATACCCTTGAATTTGTCTTTAAAGGCATACAATCACACTTTTCATGGTCAAACATTTTACCTCAAAGTATGTACATTTGATTTGTCTACACAAATATGTTATGCAACAAGCTATATTTTCCGCATGCCCCATTGGTTTTCAATATTTTAATGTTATTTTATTTTTGTAATATGAAAATATGAACAAAATATGAACAAAATATGAAAATATAAAAAATCTTTGGGGCATGCAGAAAATGTAGCTTGTTGCATTATATACTTGGGTAGACAAATCAAGTGTGCATCCATTAGGTAAAATGTTTAACCATAAAATATCTCCACTAACTTTGTATGCCTTTAAAGGGAGGTAATATATTTGTTACTGTGGTAATAACACCAACTCCCACTTAAAGACTGTACATTAATCACAGCTGTTCATGTCTTGAAATTCTACCTTTGTCTTGTTTTATTGTCAAGACTTCAGTCATATACTGTACTATATTGTTCATTGTCAGATATTCTTGTGATTTTGTTCTAATTTTAATTTTGCTACATCATGTTTTGGAAATCTATTCGCATACATAAATGAAAGGCAATTTTATTGATTGATGTCTTGAGTGTTACCAACTCCTGAAAATGTTATTCTTGTAACATTTGGAACAATAATAACAATACTATGAACATGTATGATACAGATATGCATTATTGCCATTGTATCCATCTCAAATCCCTGGAGAAGTATCAAAACTTGCAATTTTCCAGTGCTGGAAGGATAAAAATTACATTTCCATTTCATCCTACCATGCACCCATTCCTTATTGAGCTGCTAGGAACATGTTTTAAAAAATATTAAAAAATGCAATATTTTTTTCATTAATTTATTTTTCTTGTACAATTGATAAATTGTCATAAAAAGGTTCTGTACTCCAAAATTCGAAAGTTTTATTGATTAACATACAACTTAAAGACATTTTCAACCTGTTTACATTCGGCAGTATGGGTGAATGATTCCTGCTGTAACTTAAGATAATAATTCACTCACTTATTGAGCTGCTTTCACTGCTAGTGCTTGAAACGAGTCATACCATACAAGACCAGCTTTGAGAAGTAGCTGATTATATTGCGCTTTGTGTATACAGTATATCTAGTTTGAATACAGCATTTCCACATGTATCAAGAACTCCTAGTGATGTTTGTTATCTGAATAGTCCTTATCCATTAGTGTTGTCCATTATCTGAATAGTCCTTATCCATTAGTGTTATCCATTATCTGAATAGTCCTTATCCATTAGTGTTATCCATTATATTATCAAGTTGATGTGTTCTGTTATATTTTATCAAGGAATTCATTTAATTGAATTTTGTTCTATCTTTTTTTGTTTTTGTTTTTTTAATAAAACTTTTATTGGAAGAATTATTTTCTTTTTTTTGTCCCCCCTGATTTAATTTATTTCCTTTGGATGTTTAATACACCTCAAATTTTGATATGGAAAACACATTAAATATCCTCCACTAGACGCTATAGTGTTACTATGTTTAACATGAATCATCAAATACATGCAATACAAACAGTCAAACATGTAACAGCTCTGACTCTACAAACCATGGCATCGCCTACATAACGCCGGTCAATATCCTGGGTTATGTATTTATCTGGAATTCCGTTCTTAAGGTAGTACGATGACGTGTTCTGAATATATAGACCAATTGAAGTCTGTTAGTTATTGTAGGCAGACAGTTTATCTCTGATATCATGTCAATAATAGTCTTGGGCGGGTGGTAGCGCAGTGGTAGAATGTTGGACTTCAGAGCCAAAGGTTCCATGTTCCAATCCCGCCCCGGGGTCCGGCATTGATGGTCGCGAAAGTTACCTTTCTGACGCGATATTAATAGGATGCGATGTCTGTAGAGTGGCAATGCAGTACCAGCGGGTGCTCGCAGGTTTACTGCAACATTCAGCACTACGGATGTGGGTTTCCTCCTGCCCTAAACTGAAAAGTCGTGATATAAGTGAAATAATCTTGAAAGCTACTCTAAACCCCAATTATAAAAAACCCAAAAAAACAACAGTCTTAAGTCCTTTAACGAGAGGAGCTCACTGATTAGATGATAATGACCTTTTAATTTGTATTCATCCTGACAGCAGATGAAAACGGATCAATATGGTATGTAATAAGCAGGACTTTCGACTGAAGTAGGCAATTGCCCTTTATTTAGAGGATTGCAACAGGTTAATGTTAAAAGAAACTGCCTATTTAGAAGCGAAATTCCTCTACAAGACGAGATCAGTGGGCCTCTTATTCTCCTGGCCCCCGTTTCACAACGCTCTCCTAACTATTTAGGAGCTCATAAACCAGTCCTAAAAGATCACCACTTAACAAGTGTTTCACGACGACATGACAAATGTTATCCATTCTTAAATCGGCATCTAACTTAGGAGGTGATAAACTGGGTCATAAAGTTAGGAGCTCCTAAATTTAGGATGTCGTTGTGAAACGGGGGCAGGTGTGTAGGTGTAGCCTGTTTTCCACTTACGAAATTTACAAACAGTAAGATTGGTAGCCAGTGTTCTTCAGATAAGTCAAATATTAATTTTATTATTATTTATTTTTAATCTCACGATTAAAAAACTACGAACAATGGAAAATATTGAAAACCAGTGGGACATGCAGACATGCAGACATGCAGTCTATTGTCCAATATACTTGTGTAGACAAATCAAATGTACATACTTTAAAATATGTCGACAAGCCGTGACTGTATACCTTTAAAATTTTCGGTACAATATTAGCTTTCCACATTATCTATATATTTTATAAATAGAATTATTATAAGTAGGTCTATCAGGTGACATAATCTGTCATGTAAAGAAGAGAAATCAACGACAAAGAAAACAAATGGTATAAACATATTTATTGGTTATTTTCTGAAGTAGCCTATGTATAGCGCTATCAACATATATAACAATTATCCAAATTTAAATACAGACACCAATTAAAATGTCTTGAAATGCGAATAAAATATGGACCACATGCATTCGCAAAATTCAAATACAAACACACACAAATTATTAATGGACACTGGAATTTATGTAGTACTAAGTTAAATAGAATTGCAGTTTAATACAAAACAGTGTGCATGCATATTAGGACTACAGATATGAGGTATTAATGGTCTATGGTCAGGTTTTTCTTTCTCTGTGTGGGATTTCTTCATACTTTTGTATATGATATCACAGTTGACACGGAAAAAAATGGAATAATACACGTGTTCGATATTAAAGGTATTTCCAAACAGATCGTTCACGTCATGTAAACAATGCAAATAGAAGTAGAAAGGCCATAAATGTATGTATTGCCCCAGCGTGTTGTTTCCATAAATTCAATATGGCTGCCTAAAATCCTGTTTATGGCCATATAACAATATATTTTTTTGAGTTGGGATTTAAAGCCGTTCTCAAGATTCTTTCACTTACTATATCAATGCTTATCAGTTTAGGGCAGGAGGAAACCCACAACATCCGAAGCGGTGAATGTTGCAGTAAACCTGCGAGCATCGGCTGGTACTTACACATGTACTATGCAAGCTATTTTAGTTATTTAAGTTTTAAATGTATGACTTGAACATTGAACTGAAACGAATAGCAAAAAAATTTAAAATATTCGAATATTCGTTTGCAAGTATTCTATTCGTATTCGAATATTCGTTTGAAATCTTATTATAATAAACTCACAGGCAAAAGAAAGGTTTCACCGTATTTATTTTCATAAAAAAAGTTAAATGGCTGGTCCTGGTGTGATTCCAAGAATAAATTATTGTATTACTGCATCGTTTCCACTACGATAATGCATCGCCTCGA